>VMBQ01002312.1:38470-129758 GCA_007657795.1 Dreissena rostriformis
TATATATATATATAATAGTGTCTTTAAAGGGATTGTGTCGTCGTTAAGGGTCATCTGTTATGTATTTATGAAACGTATATAAAGCTAAAAATATCACACAAATGCTAAGATAAAATGAATGCACGCGTTCGAAGATAAAACACATTTATACAATGGTACTCTTTGTGTTGCTCTGTTAATGTCATTAGTGCCTTCTTCATCGGAGTTTTTTTTTCAGATCTGTTTATCATTAATCAAATAGCATGATTGTATGTGATAGTAATTCAATGTTTTGTAAAATGAATGTCTTTCACATACAAGTATATTCATTGCGAAATAGGAAGCCGATTTTTCGACAATATATTCCTTTTACGGTGACTGTATATAGTGCTTTTATATGCCATGATCATTACACATGCTAAACGTTCTGTATAGCATACCAAACGGGCAGTTTATTGTTGTTTTGACTATGTTAACTCGATACGACTAAAACAACTTGACATTTGCGTTTAGATACACTCAATATATTTCTCGAATGGGTTATTTTAAATTCCACCTTGGCATGCTATACATATAAACAATTAATTCTGAAAGTTGAAATGTGCGTTTAGGTTACACAATAACGATCACATGCGGTGCCTTCAGCGTTTTGATTCAGTAAAATTACTTAACGTACAACACTCAGACACTAAAATGGGTAATATTTTAATTAACACGTCAGGTTTCATGTTTTCATTTTCTGTCTGCATATGTACATTTACTTCAATTTTTTAAAGACGCGGTTATAATTTGTGATTAAATCTGGGGTTATTGTGAATTTCGACTAGCCCTCAAACCGGCATTGCATTGACTGTTCCAAGGCAGTGATCCCGGTTTTAAACATTACATGTTTATAGTTGGTTTTAAGTAGTATACAAGGAAGTGGAATTGAACACAAAAATCTATCCTGATATAGTTTCTGGAGTTGCGTTGTTTGCTAAATTGATTTTTTATTTTTGCAGCCTGCTACATACTACGGCATCGGCGTTTGTTTAATCGTCGCTAATATGCCAAGATTGTGTTGTCTTTATAATCTGATTGGTCATATATTTTTATTTGATGCATAAACGTTTGTCTATTAAAGGGATCAACAAATACAAAAGATGTGTGGAATCATGGGTGTTGAACACCTATGTGATCCGGATCCTACGTACGAATTGACAACGGACAATGCGAAGAAAATTATGGCTATATATATGCGTTTCAGGTACATCGTATAATACGTACACATGTGAAACAAAAACACATACATATTACACGTATATAAGTATGCATATCATATGGCTTTTAAGTAATAAATGCATTATGTTCCGAACAGAATTCGCATTCATACAAAAATAAGTAAACATTTTCATAACGTTGAAAAATGTTCCATTATTTAGGAATGAAACAAAATTCGAACACATTTGGTTCTTTAAATGAATTTACATTTTCGTAACGAGCAAATTTAGAATTTATAATGCATGTATAATTGAAACAGATGCGACATTCCTGTGATAATAATGGGGGAAACTGGCTGTGGAAAAACACGACTGGTAAAGTTCCTGTGTGCTCTGCAGGCCCCAAAAGGTTCATCAGTGAAAACAATGATTATTATGAAGGTATATTTTTTATTTCATATTTGAAAGAGCAACGATGTTTTTTATTGCACCTAACATACATTTGTCCCTTTGTATCTACATCCACGGTTTAGTTCAGTCCAAATACGGCAGAGGAGATCAAGATTGTCTTATATTGAATAGGTCACTAGTTCGTAACTTCTATAGCATTTTAAAATGTAAGTCTTCTAGGAGTATGGATTTAGGATTACAGAAGTAAAAAAAGGAGCAGATTCTGGAACAGTCGCCGAATAATATGATGTAAATTGATCATTCTGGATCGCAACTAAGGCATCAGTATCTATGGGAATGTTAATACATAACTTAGAAATTCCTCCCATCGCCCAAGTACACAAGAGTTCATCCTTGAGTTTGATGGATCTTGCTTGAAAGAACAGCTTTAACCGGTTGTTCGTTACTTAGGCTTGAACATATTTAGTACCCCGGTCCAAGTACTTACTTTAATAAGCTTGTTTTACACCCGATCGGATCATAGTCTATGTATGCGGTACATGTCGGATTGTTGAAGCTGGAGATTGATTGGCAGGGCCTTTTTCAGATTTTCATGTGCATAACCTGTCTTGCCATGTAACACAGAAATTTTAACCATCATCCGCCGCCCGTGCTCAAGATCGTCATGTTCCAATCACAGGTGGTTAGCGTGTGGCTATGATATTAAATAGTAAAAACATCATTTTGAATGAAAAATAATCAAATTATAACGAAAAATCAATAAAAAAAATCACTATCAAATATATATATATATATATATAACAAGGTATTCAACTCAAAATGACCCGAATATAGGGTGCATCGCTGTGAACCGCCATTACTTCATCAATTGCGCAGCGATTTCCATGAACTCGGTCTTATTAAACGCAGAAATGAATTTCCTTTCTGGCAATGTAAACATCTTGCAACATGTTTACAAATGCTGGGTCAAAATTTAAGAAATAACACGATACATAGCTCGCGTGACCTACTCGTTGTCCACCAGGCCCGATCCAAGACTGAAATCTTCACCGAGTTAAGGGCATTTTCAAAGCAAAGTTCACGGACCTCGGTATTATAATTCAATCAAACGTATGAAAAAAAAACATTCTGAACGTTCTTGTCGTTACATTATGCATCAAAACTAACTGCCCAGTGCCTTTTGAAACCCTTGTTTACATACTTTTCAACTGACCGACATTTTAACGTTTTGTAACGAGCAATTTCACTGGTCCAACGCGAAGGTGTGTCTTGGTTTCCTGCCTCTACGCAATCTCATTAGTTAACATGGGAACCGAGGTTTCCCGCGGTACGTCAAATTTGTATACGCACTATGCAGTTTGTTATTTAATTACACAGAATGTATATAAATGGTAAACAAATCGATGCGTTAAATAAGGTTACAAATGGACACCTTTGTCAGAATTTCACAAATTGAAACAATTTAATCTTCACATATACAGATCAAAACTGCCCCATGTTTACTTCTATACACAAGTTGTATTTATAGTAATACATACAAGTCTGAATTTCATTTATATTATAAAATAATTGTTTGTTTATAGAAGTGTTAATTTTCGCAATTAATAATATTTCTCTTTGACAAGCAGTACAGCTTTTATTTGGCATTATAAACAGTTCATACCAGTTAAATGTATTAACCATCATGTCATTTGGGGGTTTATGATTAACATGTATGGAAATTTAATCAGTCATATAATACTCAGGTCAAGTAAAATTGGTAATAATTACAGTGTTCTTTTGTTTTATTTATGCAAAATATCGATTATATTTATTGGGGTGAAATGATAAGTGAGTGTTTCAGTTTATTGAAATAGTTACAATCTGGGAGTCCAAAAATAAAAGTCTTTAATTTTTAAAACATCGTTTTTAAGTTTAAAACAGATAACAATTTCAATTAATTTATGTTTCACCAAAAATGTCTACAACCCTTACTCGATGTCTACTTTGCTTTGTTTAATTTATCTAGATCTATTCTATTGTAACCTGAAACAAACACTAATTAGCACCTCCCCTCCTTATTTTATTTATAACAAAATCAATGTCGCGACACTTACCTAGTTGCTGCAGCCATAACTGTGCGTGTGTTGTTATAAGTTGATCCAGCAAACAAAAAATAAGTTTTTTTCTGTTAAACTGACAAATGCAGGCGCCAAAAGTTGAAGTGAATGTATTTTGATTAATCCGCCAATTCGGTTCCCATGTTTACTAATGAGATTGCGTATGGGCGGGAAACCAAGACACAACTCGCGTTGGACCAATGAAATCGCTCGTTACAAAATGTTAAAATGTCGGTCGAATGAAAAGTATGTAAACAAGAGCTTCAAAAGGCGCGGGGCAGTTAGTGTTGATGCATAATGTAACGGCAATAACGTTAAGAATGTTGACCACACGTTAAATTGATTTATGGTACCGGGGTCCGTGAACTTTGCTTTGAAAATGCCCTTTACTCCATGAAGATTTCAGTCTTGGATCGGGCCTGGTGGACGACGAGTTGGTCACGCGAGCTGCGTATCGTGTTATTTCTTAACATTTGACCCAACATGTGTAAATATATTGCTAGATATGCACATTTCCAGAAAGGAAATTCATTCCTGCGTTTAATAAGACCGAGTTCATGGAAATCGCTGAACAAGTAATGTAGTAATGGCTGTTTAAAGCGATGCACCCTATATGCGGGTCATTTTAAGTTGAATACCTTGTTATATATATATATATTTGAAAGTGAAAATTTTGTTTCTTTTAGAGAAGTTGATTTTTCGTTATAATTTGACTATTTTTCAGTCAAAATGATGTTTTTACTAATTAATATCATAGCCACACGCTAACCACATGTGGTTCCAATACTGCCGAATTTATTTATTTTTGATTTTAGTATATTATTTGCAAGCTGCATAAAACATAAAATAAAAAATAATCACTTTCTATCAGTGTCAATTTCACCAGAGTCTCTTATTTATATCGTATAATTTTGTACACAGAATTTTGAAGGCGACGATTTAATTGGTTTTTTGAACGTGACCTATTATCCGATACCATCAGATCTGGTCAACAAATGGTAAAGTAGAGATAGACCAGAGTTGATTTAATGCGCATATCTTGTATCAATATACTACGAACTAATTTATCAAAGATCACGTGATTGGTGCGTTCTGTGTATGACGTAACCATTAGATCTATGACAAGATCCGAGTGTTCCGAATGAAACCAACGCCAACTTTCACCATAGCGAATGAAAATGACATCATGTAAACTAAGCCCACAGGATGGAACAACAAACACACAACATTCCATGACAAACACACAGCATACGATGACAAACACAATGGCTACCATGACAAACACACAGCAGACTATGACAAACACACATCATATCATCTCAAACACACAACATATCATCACAAACACACAGCATACCATCACAAACACACGGCATACCAAAACAAACACGCAGCACACTATGGCAAGCACACAGCACACTATTGTTAGCATATACAATATGATTTAAACCCACTTCTCAATGAAACAGCCGATATATCAATAGTCAACAGAAGACAGACGAGGCGTTCCATAGTTTTTAAGTGCTCGATCCTTTGATATCTATTATTATGTATATGTATTATTTAAGACTATAAACTAATCGCTAGGCGAAACGGTGGATTGTTAGTTTTAAGCTTAAACTGATGTAGTATGTTATACCTTATACAAGGTTCAGATACGTCAAAAAAAATTGATAGTACCTTATTAACGTTTGAGCACTAGCATAAACATTTCAGTCATACTTCCATTGAAAATGTGCCCTATTCGTTTATTAGAAGACAAATAACGTCAACAACAGAGCACTCGTTTAATAATGTAAAACCTCTTTTAACCTATGAGTAATTCCAGAATAATATGTCAAATCACCGCTAATTTGTCAGCGACGCATGTGGCCAAACCTATATAACTAATCTTTAGTTTCCGAACTTATTGTATTGTTTTTATAGACATAAATGCAAACGAATGATAAAAACATTTAACATAGATCTACTCTGGTGCGTGTATCTGAATTGCAGGTACACGGAGGAACGACGAAATATGACATAAAGCGGACGGTCGAGGATGCAGAAGAAGTCGCAAAGACAAACGGGCCTAATATGTATACAGTTCTGTTCTTCGACGAGGCAAATACAACCGAAGCCGTTGGAGTTATCAAAGAAATAATGTGCGATTAATCAATTTGTGGCAAACCTCTTAAGTTGTTTAAGAATCTGAAAATGATAGCGGCGTGTAATCCATATAGAAAGTAAGTTTTCATTTATTAAGATAAATGAGTTTATGAAAATACGAAAAAAATAATATACTATTTATTTTATTATACTATTTATTCTGTAAAATCATTATATGAACTATTAATATATCCTGTGTTCGATTTTTTGTGTATGTTGTTGGAAGAAGCAGGTGAAAGTGTCCATATTGTTTTGACTTTTATTAATATCAAAACGTAATTTGGTCGATTTCAAAAATATAGCACAGACACAGACTTAAATTAATATAGTATTGTTAGATTACTTCATCAAATAACATTTAATTTAGCGAACGCTTCATATTATTCTCGTACATTTTGGGCAATATACATGCACAATATTTAACATTAATAATTATATATTATATTAATATTATAGTCATATATTTAATGTTTCAGACACCCCCAAGAACTAATAAAAAAGCTGGAGCAGGCTGGTCTTGGATACCACGTGGATGCAGACGAGACCTGTGATAGACTTGGTCGTATACCGATGAGACGTTTGGTACTTTTCTTAGAACTTCTTACAGACAAACACTTTGTGTGTGATTAAATTTTTAAATCAGGGAATATCTTTTTTTTTAAAGATGTACGCAATTTAAAGAACGCATTGTTTTATTGATAAGATTCTTAAGTAGATCAGTCAAACTTGTTAACGAATGTGCTATTGGTTTCAAATTGAAAAAAAAGAATAAGATACACATTTAATGTGCAAAACAATATTTTTGCATGATTGAGTCATTGGAGACATTACAGTATATGTATGTACGCGAACAATCCATTTATTTCTATACTCAGGTGTATAGGGTTCAACCGTTGCCACACAGTTTGCTGCCGATGGTGTGGGATTTTGGTCAGCTTGATGAAAAAGTTGAGCAATTATATATTACACAGATGATCAAACAATACGTATGTATAATCATTATTTATTGGAAGTCATAATAATTCATTTAGCCCACAGACACATTTGAAAGCATGTTGGTTTACAAATATATTAATTTTATTATTTAAACAAACTTCGATTTTTTTTATATATAAATGTGATTATAGCTTCTACTTTTCTTATTCTGGCACAATAATTTTCTATAATTTCATCACTTTCCTATTATTCTTTTGCTGGTTGTTTTAATTTTAATTCATTGATTATATTTACTGTTTTTATCGATATTCGTTTTTTTTGTATTTTTAGATCAGGGCTGGTGAGCTACCTACACTGAAACATCTCAAGAAGGTTTTAAGTTCCATCTTTACCGCTTCACAAAAATACATGAGGGATCAAAAAGTACGCAGTCTAGATGCATGATTTGTTTCATTTTATTAACAATAACTTATCAAATGATATTCAAATATGATATGGAAAGAACATTATTTAGTATAAGTATTTCTTATAGGACGAATGCAGCTTCGTTTCGTTACGAGACGTGCAACGTGCTCTGAAGGTTATGGTGTGGTTTTATAGTCAAGCAAACGAAAACAGAATTCTGTTCAATGCAATGGACAAAAAAATGGAAGACACGGCATACGAATATGTAAGGGTAAGTAGGACATATAGTTTACGCATGTGTACTTCATTTGTGTGCAGACACACCATGCATATATTTAAAGAAACTAAAATGACTTTGTCAAATCAAAACAGATCGTTTTTATTACTAAAAATTATTTGTCTTCATTACATTAACAATATTTAATACAGGTATAAATATGAATGTGTGAAAATTTTACTAAATCTTATTGAAACGGATTTTTAAATGAAGCTTATACATATTTCGTAATTATATCCTATGAAAACAGTGTAACATATCAGTATGATGCATTGGCGTGACCACACGTATCTGTTTAAATCTTTATGAAATATGCAATAATTTTTCAACAACAGACCTTTCACAAATTGATAAGACATTGATATGTTTATTTATAACTCTGCGTACTTTGCAATTTTTAAGGAAATTGACGATTTAACCAAGAGCTTGATACTTGCACTGGGTGTGTGTTACCATGCCTGTTTGAGAACGCGCAAGGAATACCGTCAGCGAATTGCACCTTTTATCGCCGAACCGTTTAAAATACACGGAAAATCACATGCGATACTCACAGTCATTGAATGGTAATAACATAAAAACAAGTATTATCTTTTTCGTTCGTCTGTTATATGTATAGAAACTTTATATTATTGATATTAGAGTTGCTGTGCAGAACTCAATGTGGCTAAAATGGCAATGTTATTGAAAGTTGTCTATGTGCATTTAAATATGTTCTACACACATTTTCGTTGATATATGCACTTGATAAAACATGATGTATATCATGTATTGGTCAAAGGAAAATAGTATCGACATTCACATGAAATAAATTATTTCAAATATATTTGCTTCCCTAGTTATTTTCTATAGAGTTGTCGTTTTGTTTTTAACTTTTAAATTACTCGAATTTTTCATTTTTCAGTTGCCAAGATGTTGTCCTGGACAATCTTTCGATAGCGAAGAATATCGCTCGAAATACGGCGTTAAAAGAAAACATCTTCATGATGGTTATTTGCATCGAATTGCGAATACCTCTCTTCCTTGTTGGAAAACCTGGAAGTTCTAAATCACTAGCGAAAACAATTGTTGCTGACGCAATGCAAGGCAATAGTGCCAAAACGGATTTATTTAGGAATTTAAAACAGGCAATTATTCTTTAAATAAAATTAAATGTATTTACAGTGCTTATGGTATTAATCATTTATGATTAGTTGACTTAGAGCATTAATTTAACGTGCGTGTGTTTATTGAAGGTTCAAATGGTGTCATATCAGTGCAGTCCATTGTCAACACCAGACGGAATAGTTGCAACTTTTCGTCAATGCGCTGAATTTCAAAAAAGACAAAAATCTGAACTCATTTGTCTCAGTTGTTGTGCTAGATGAAGTTGGACTAGCAGAAGATAGCCCAAGAATGCCGCTTAAGGTACGACGCATGCTTTTGGTTGTATTATTGTAACGAACGTGTGTTTCACAATTTAATTTTGTAAAATACTGTTTGTCTTTATATGAAATAATTGTAGAATCTGTTTTATTGCAGACATTACACCCCTTGTTGGAAGATGGTTGCCAAAGTGACGAAATGCAAGAGCCATTCAAACAGGTTATAATTACGTATTTATCTACTCAAAGATAGTCGAATTATAAGTTTGCTATATCAAAATAGAACAATTCATATTTATTTAAAGGTTGCTTTCATTGGAATATCAAATTGGGCGCTTGATCCTGCAAAAATGAACAGAGGTATAAGTGTTCAACGAGATGTACCTGGAGTTGATGAACTGATCAAGAGTGCCAGGTATTATACTTGTGTGTTGTTTGTCTCAATAACTCGATGATACCTCTATTAGGGAATATTAGTTTACATGGCAATAAATGTGTGTTTCTTCAGTTTTACGTGGATTTACGTGAACGATTCAAATCGCCATTATAGGTCAAATAGTCCGGATCAACATCATACATGCAATGGGTGGGGGATGTTCTATCAACTTACCATATATTTAGCTTTACAAAACTACTAGACTCCTTATTTTGTCAAGCACTTAAAATTGTAAATTGGAAGGATGATTATTACAAGATGGCGTGTCGCACGACATATATGTAAGTGACCTACAAAGGCGACATATATTTGACGCGTTATTGATGCAATTTGTATAACAGTCGTACTTAGGTACATCTGGTTAGTGGTTAGTTTTACATCTTGTGACACGCGTTGATTAAATTGTAAAGATATAAACGTTTTCATAAACGGCTATATTTTTTCTATTTCAGAGGCATTTGCAAAACAAACTTGGATGTTGAAAATCTAATGGAGCCCTTTATTGAACCCATATCCAAAGCGTACATGAAAGTTTTTGAAAATGCTTCAAAAGAGATGCGAGAATTTTATGGATTACGTGACTTTTACAGGTAAATTTAAGACGCTAGGCAATTACATTTTCAATGGAATTCTAATTTTGTTCTGCTTAACATTTCATAGCATAATTACACTCTTATTTTTTCTATAAACAATATATAACAATCGATACAAATGTGCTAAAACTGAAATCATTAAACAGGGCTTTATAAAAAAAAGAAAAAACCATATAATGCATTATCTTTAAATTTCAAGTCTTGTAAAAATGTTGACCGGATTTGTGGTCAAAACAAAAAAGGCACCGACATGGACGGAAATGCTCCATGCTATCAAACGAAATTTCGGAGGCCTGGACCTAGTAAAACCAGAGAAGAACTTCAAAAAGGAGCTGTCAAATACAATGGACTTTTCTCCAGATGTAAGTTTAAATTTTGTTATAGTAGCAAAAGTAGGTGATCTAAACATAATACAACGAACGCAACTTATTTACATTTAATGTTTTCATGACGATCACAGAAACGGTAGCAAGAGCACCATACCACTGATTTTTATGAATAATTGAACGTTTAAATGGATATTATTCACTTATTGTGTAATTGAAAAAAAAAAATCTCCATAATTATGTACGATTTTAGGTATAGAAAAACATGGTGAACTCTTGTAAATTGTAAGTAAATTAACAAGCTCATTCACGAAAGATATCACTTGTTTGCCTTTTAAACCTCACCTTAACCTTTTGTCATACAGTGCAGTATTCTGTCGGTGATATACCATCTCCTTTTCTCAAATTTGTTTCTATTACAAGAAGTATGGAAAATTCATCATCCCATTAACACGTCATAGACTGGGCAAGAAATCAGCTGAAAGGGGAAATATAAAATCTCAGAGCAAAATTGGCCTCTGACCTTGGGTCCTGGTTTATGACTTCAATCTGTTTAATCAATATTAATGTTTTGTCAGGTAGAATGAAACTAATTGATTTGCAAGCAAGATGAAACATTGACAGGCATTATGCCTATTTTGACCACTTATTCAGTTGCCTTGGGCCTTTAGGCTATATACATAAACTGAGCACATCAGTTAAAAGCAGCAGGTATTTGCGCTGATTAAATTCTATATTCCTATAATGACCATGATATAGAGCTTACACGAAATGGTATATAATTGAATCAAACCTTTTTAACAGAGCAAATATCAGACTGTGTCTAACTGGATAATTTGAGCGTGACCTTTAAAAGGTATTATTTATATGAAGATGTGTTGAATTATAATTATAAGTTCCTGAGATACCACAAACCATTTTTATTTCAATGACAAAACGTTTTAGTTGTAGTTAAGGCGTATTATTTTATAAATGTCAATAACTGTTTTTGTTCACATTTCAATGACAAAACGATTTAGTTGAAGTTAAGGCGTATTATTTTATAAATGTCAATAACTGTTTTTGTTCACATTCTCAAATGAATGCCTTCTGACAAATAAAAAGTCTGTATAATAATCGAAATCAGCTGTATTAAAACGACCCTCAAAATACCTTTTCCTCGGCAAAGATACATTAACAAAATTTAATATTCTAAGCAAGATAACCTCACGTACAATTATTCGAGATTTCGTCCACTGTCTCAGCAAATGTAAGATTTTCGCTAAAATGACATGATTTATATATTTGTTTGTTGTTGTTGTTGATTTTGGTTTAAAAAATAGTGTATATTGTATTTTAAGCATTTCAATAGAGGGCCTGATTGCAGCACCAAAGGACTAATTGAAGCCTGCTTGTTTGATTCCTCAAGGTACTGTTAATTGTGCTTTGTCAATTTTAAAATAATTATCAAAATTTTTATCAGTCATGCCTTCGTAAAATGATGATATTTTCAGTTGAAATAATTATATAGGCCCGTGTTTTTTAAGAAAAATCAATATAGATTGTGGGTTGCTTCTATAAGCATACGACTCGTTTGAAAGATTATTCTGATTTAAAAAACCTACATGTGCATTTGCGTTTACTATAATTAATTAATTAATGTAAATTACATAGTTAATACATTTTTATTTGTTACACAATAGCTAAGAGAAAATACAGAGTTCAAACAACAAACAACCGCTTACAAAATAAACATAACTTTTGCTAGTTTAAGATATTATGGCGTAACAATGTTCACATCAATTGAGACATGCGTTAATTATTACATAGAAGTCGTATGCCTGTCCAATATTATGTTTTTCTCTTTCTCTTGTTGTGTTTGAATAAGCATTTAAAGCTAATCTCGAGCTTAGGCTAGGGTCTAAACAATTTTGTATACTTATTTTTTTTTTTAATCAATTTCCATGAAAAGGATTACAAATATATAACCAGACTTGCGGATTAAAATGATGTATGTTCCCAATATAAAGTGGATAATCCCAGTTTGTAACACAAGAATAAATGTTTAACACATGTGGTCCATTTTTCTATTGTATATTATCATTTGCAAACTGTTTATTGCATTCTGTTTGCCATGATGTTATTTCAGACTTAAATGTAAACATATCATATAATACTTAATTGCATAAATTAACAATTATAGTCTGTGTATATGACCAAAACATTGGGTAAAAATGTACTTTATGCTTTGTGAATTGAAGATTCGTCAATAAAGTAATATGTGCGAAACGAGCTCTTCTTTATAACTTCGTAATGTAATCAAAATTACTGCCCTTATCATATTGATTTGAAGCTCTTGCAACGACAAAATGTGTCCATTGCCAATTGTCAAAGTTAATAAGAAATTTGACTTATTGAATACCAATACTTCCAAAAATGTAGCCATTGTTGATTTATAAACAGTTGTTGTAATACAAATTCATCAACAAGTTTTTCATCATAATGAATATATATATTTCAAACAACTTGTGAATGTATTTGTAAACAAACATTTCAAAAAGCACTGGTTACACATTTACACCAAAAATTGCATAACACTGACTGTATTGTATGGTATGTTAAAATTGTTCTAGCCGAGGTTGTAAATATGCTTTGTCCTTGAATATATAAGAACAATTAAAGTGACAGTTCGCGGATATATACATATGGGCAGAACCGTAAGAAAACGTGTTTTTATTGAGGATATCACTGAAAATCCGGTTGAAATCGGTTGAAAACAAACAATATAGCGATTTTTTGGGGGGGGTCGAGTACGGTAAAGTACGAAAACGACCTAATTAATATTCATGATTTGACACGCTAATTCAAACCTAAACAAACAAAATTGCGGATACGGGCGAATTAAGCGGAGAGAAGGTAAGAACAAATGCAAATACATCTGTAACAGACGGAAACTGAGTACGTGTTTGCTAAATCTGTGTATCTATCTTCCATATGCTAATAATGTTTAGCGAAAGCTAAATATAGACATAATTTGCATAACTCGCGACGCTGCAATGATTTTCGCATATTGCATGTATTTATGATCATTTAGATATTATTTTATCGATTCAAAACCGATTTTGACCAGGTTTTCGATGTCAACCTCGATACAAAATATATTTCAATGGATTTATGTAAAGTTTATTTCTCGCTATACGATTTATATGCAAAACAACTATCTATTCCGCGAACTGTAACTTTAAACACCAGAAATATTACACACAGGAAAATATGCAAGATTTTTATTTTAGGCAAATGACCAGTCGCCAATACAATACAAGACCATACATACAATACCACATTTACCATAAACATGATACAAGAAAGGGTCACTGACATGGAATGGTCAATCATAACATTATGAGTTTAAACCGGTTTGATAGCATGCCAGGTCTCACAATTGGCACAGAAATCATAATGTTTTTCTGCTATTAAATACCAGATCATTTTCTATAATTCCCTAGTCAATAATTGTTTTTATTATATAAATAATATTAACCTTGTAATCTTTTTTTTTCGTTCAAGCGTTTAAATCCGCGCCAAACGTTTTTAAATGGTGCAATGGTAACAGATTTACACCAAGAATTGCATAACACTGACTGTTTTGTATGGTATGTTAAAATCATTGTTCTAGTCGAGGTTGTAAATATGCTTTGCCTTTGAATTAATTAGAACAATTAAACCCCAGGAACATTACACGCAGGAAAATTTGCAAGACTCTTATTTAAGGTAAATGACCAGTCGCCAATACAATACAAGACAATACATACAATACGACATTTACCATACACATGATACAAGAAGGGGTCACTGACCTGGAATGGTCAATCAACGCATTATGGGTTTAAACCGGTTTGATGGCATGCCAGGTCTCACAATTGGCCCAGAAATCATAATGTTTTTCTGCTATTGAATACCAGATCATTTTCAATGATTCTCTAGTTAATAATTGTTTTATTATATGACTCATATTAACCTTGTAATTTTTTTTGTTTGTCGTAAAAGCGATTCCATCCGCGCCAAACGCTGTTTGTTTTTAAATGGCGCCATAAACCACACCCGCCTATTGGTTCGACGTAAACGTCACGGTTCGACGAACTCGACACGACAGAAGGATTATTTTCAAACGACGGAGTTTATTTTTGTGCATAGTTTATTAGTTTATTCAAGTCTCATCCAATACATGTGTTAAACAACATATATAATACAAATATTCAATGCATAAAATATAACAACTTGTACCGGTCAATATATATCAGATTTACAGGAGACTATTATACACAAATAACCAGTAAAATTAGTCTTTTTTACTTACATATCATAAAAGGCAGATTACCATTGTAAACCTTAAATTAAGAACTGCTCTAAAAAGGAAAGGACCTAAGAAACTGAATTTTGTAAACCCTGGCACTATCGCGCACATAAAAAAAGGTTTAAAACAAGCATATATCACCCATAATCAGATGATGAATGAACTGGTCAGCAATGATTATCTACACAGAGTTAAAACATTATAATAATTAAAACAAAGTATAGTATCAATATATATATATATATATTCAATACAATTGCGCAAGATACTATTGTAAAAGTAATAAACAATTAAAAATTGCAACTCAATGAAGTTAGAGAGAGGAGTCTGTCAGTAAATTACCATTGTTAAAAGTCAACCAATAACCGAAAAATTGTTGTCACCCTTATATTATAAAATAGAGTAGATTAAAACTAACAGATTGAACCCCAACAACAGAGCAATTCATCGGACAGACCCCCTTCACTCCCTACCAAATACTAGTATTTCCAATCACTAAGTTTATGTTTCAAACATTATTCTCATATAAACTAAATTAAGTAAACACTTACTTGTATAAATAGTTATTTCTATTTTTTTAACATATAATGGCAGGTTTTGGCAGTGTACTTAACAATTTCAATATTGGATAAAAAGAAAATCAATTTATCTATATCTGAGAGATTACTGAACTCGCTATGAATATCATTAGCCTTTTCATATAGTTCATTTCTTGTATTTGAAATACATGCTTAATAATTTGAATTTATAATTATAACCTTTTAAATGTCCATATGTGTTGGTAGATGCAGGCTAAATCCAGAGTAAAATAAGGAATTCTTGAAGTGAAAACGATCCAGTTGAATATCTGTGTACACTAAAAAAAGTATAATCATAACTTGTTTAAGATATTTTCTCATTAATGCCTTATTTTTTTTTACGATTAAAAGACACTGGTATGTAATGTAAATTTATATGAGCTTATATTTAAATGTTCATAATTTGTATTACAGATATTAAAGAAAACGGACAGTTCAAAGTAATCAATGTATTGAATTTTGGTAGTGCCACTCGGCTTAAAAATCAATTTAAGGAAGCGGCTGTACGCGTCACGGCCAGTTTTAATATAGACTAAAACATGGCTTCGTTTGCCCCAATACTTTCCAAATATTCTTATTATTCTAAAACAATGTCCAGAATTAGGCTTTAGCTAAAAAATGGCTAACCATGGCCCAAACCAACACTAAAGGAGTTAATTGACAAAAAGTCCAGAAACTTGAAAAAGTCTAACATAATAAATAGATTTATTACATATGTCACTTCAGTGATTTTTGTTGATAGTCTTTATACATATTATATTATACCCCGCCGAAAGACGCAATGATATGCGTTATTCCGTTAAGTTAGTTGTAAAACTAGAAAGGCAAAATCATTACTCAAATAATACAATTTATTTATTGACATTTTTCCTTTTCAATGAGGATTTCAAACTCTTCATAGAAGAATGAAATCCCTCGTTCATTGAAATCTTTTGGAATGACTTTGAGTTTTGAAGGTCCCTGTACTTAACTTTATTGTGTCGTCATATCGAAATGTAGGTAAATAACACCTCTGTTTATTTAAATAATGTTTATCAACGTTTCAGAGAGAGTCGATATTTGCTGTTGCTTACTGAAAACTATGGAGCTCTGGGAATAGTGCAACAGATGCTGGCAAAAAGAAGTGAAGCAAGACCTATAACAATTTTCGGAAGTAGCTTTCCAAGTGACCAAGAATATACACAAGTATGAGTGGTTTAATAAAACAAGTTGTAATAGTTGTACACGTTTTACATATTGCACGATAATAAGTTATTTTGATATTGAAAACAAATGACTTTGGTTTGGGTGACTATTTGACATTTATGTTAACACATATGTTTTGTTTAATTAAACCTTTATTACAACTTAAATTGCTAAAATATGTGTATAAAACAGTAAGCGTGACTAGGTAAGAGCTATTTCGAATCCAAATAACAATATATATATATATATTTGTTTCCATGTATAAATGAAACAAATCCAGTTTTACAAGTATACATGATACCTATTATGTTATGATAATATACTCATTTGTTACGTTACTCAAACGTTCAGATGTTTTATAGCCATAACCGAAGTTATAGAGCTTTATTTATGAAAAACTAACATCTTACGTATTGCTGATAGAGGGATGAGATTTTAACACATGTACACGATATTTTAAACTTCCCCTTCATAGTAAACAAATGGCGTTGCAAGTTTAAAATGTATTTCTGTAACATTGATGAAAGTTTGCAAAATAATTAGCCACCGTGTCAACTAGCGCACCTAGTATTTAGATTCTTTCTTTTTTGACAGAAAAAGACAAAACTGGATTGTTGTGTTATCAGTGTCCTGCGGATACATGTCTGGTTCTATTATATTTTGCAGGTTTGTCGCAATATCAACAAGATAAAAGTGTGTATGGAAACAGGAAACACCGTTGTTTTGCTCAATTTGGAAAATCTTTATGAAAGTTTGTATGATGCTCTGAATCAATATTACGTACGCTTTGGAGGTCAAAGATACGTAGATCTTGGTTTGGGAACGCATAGAGTAAAGTGTCTTGTTCACAGGAACTTTCGGTACGATACATCGTTTACGTTAATATTATTATTCCTGTTCTTGTGTTTCTGTTTTTACTGTGCATGCATGTTTCCTACTATTCCGTTCACGTGTCGCAAAATGTAACAACGTTGTTTGTTGTTTTTATATCCAAGCCTGATTGTCGTTGCCGACAAAGAAGTAGTGTACAAGAAGTTCCCGATCCCATTAATTAACCGACTGGAGAAACATTTTCTCACTGTGAATACCGTTTTAAACGACGACCAAATTGATTTGGCTAAAGACCTGCGACAGTGGGCGAACAGATTTGCGAACAAAAAAATTAATAAAACCAGGTAATAAACAGTTTTCTTTCGTATATATGACACCGATGTTTCTTTATTTGAAATTTTCCACTGAAATCAATATTACTATTTACAGAGGCTATATGTAATAAAATGAGTATTTGTTATACATGATTTGTAGCTTGGACTTAAATTCAATTTCAGCAGATCAAATGGACAAGAAACGAAGATTGGCGATGTTTTAATAGGTGTTAACGAGGACACTTGCTCGTCAATCATACTAAACATTATTGAAACAAAAAAAGAATCGAACGATGACTTTTGCAAATGGAAGACGAATGTAAATGAAGTATTGTACTTTTTGCCACTTAATAATGACACATAGTAGTCGCACCGTTCTTCCGTTTGCCCTTTCGTTGAATGTCTGTATTCCGTATCCAATCTGTAATTGTTACTGTTTGGAATAATATTTATAATATATAAATTTTCGTTGCATATACAATTTTCAGACGCTATATCACACACATATAATTAGGTAATTCACTGTAGTTGTATTAGTCATTATTATAAATCGAATCCATTCTATTGTGTAGTGTGTGATGTATTTAATTTAGGTTTCTGAACAAAATATTCGCATTTCAAATTTTATATAAAAACAGTTCATATGACCAATCAAAGTCGCTAACTTGTACATACAAAAGCAGTTGTTTAAGACTATCACAATGATAAGATCATACAGGAACAGTTGAATTTGTTCACGAACAGTTGAATCGGCTCGTTTAAGGTAATATAAGACGTTGGTATATGTTAAATATTATTAGCATACGTAACAACTTATAACATTATATATTAAAGTCAATAAAATATAGCATTTAACACGTGTGTTCATCTATGCATCACCCGATGTAGAACACTTTCTTTCATTACACATAGATTCTTGAAGAAGGGAAACGGATCTTGTTATGGTCGGCGACGCCAGAAGCTTTGGTCCGTACAAACGAACTGAGCAGCAACGAAAGTAATTCGATAATGAAACACTACTTTGAATTGCAAGCTCATGGCAGCGTTATCGAATACCTCAAACACATGATCGTTGATGAAGGATGTCAACAATTGCTTACACAGGTGAGGATATAACTAACAAATTTATCTTCAAGCGAAATCTGTACTCAACTTTGAGTGATTCACTATAGAAAAAAAAGTATGAACTACTTCATATTTGAACCCTTTTATGAATGTATGCATATATAATTCATTTTCAGATAACATGTCATTCGAAACTGCTTTCATGCAACTACGATACAGAGATAAGGAATGCTATTCCATCCCTTGGTGATGTCGATATTCTGTCGTTGGTGTCGTTTGATACAGAACAACAGTTTAGCAATCGCATAAGGCACGTAAAACAATATACAATAATGAATTAGACAGATGGTATTCATATTTAAGATAGTTATTTAGTCGGTGTTGATTTTTATTATGTTTTAAAACAGCGTTCGGTACATGCAAAATCTATCATCTGTTAGAGCCGTAGACCCAAATGTAATGTTGGACTAGATTGTGGTTAATGTATAAAGGGCACATAAACTACTCACTTAATGTGCGATTTCTTTCACTTGACTGTAAACCGCGAAACGCATTTTAGACATTTTCAGATGGTTTTAAACTATTGTCTTAATTTCTGTCAAAGTGTCACATTGCCCAAGAACAAGAATACATATATTGAAGTAAGCCTTAGACTTAATATAAATATAAATACCTGATTTCTGTAAGTTTGTCTTTAAATTTACGCAAATAAAATTGATCAACAAGAATTTGTGCACTCAGTGTCAGTAAGTTAATAAGTACGTACGTGCAGCATGTACACGTCACGTTTTGTCAGTGCGTTAAAAACCGTTTTTTACATATTGGGCAACTGTGACCTTAACATGTTACAAATTAAAACCAGTCGTATGTCTCTACATAAGAACTTACCAGAGATGTCTGTAAATCACGTGTCCTCCAACAACCATGATTTCCAAAAGTCTTCAATTCCACCTCTTAATACCCTCATTACACGAGTTTAAAAAATCCTCATTTAGTCCTTTATGCTCAAATGCCCATAATAATTGTTTGATTATTGATTAGAACAGACACATAGAAAGTTTTATGTTGGAAGAGTGAAACATGAAATAAATTCAGTATGTGTATTGGAATTCATTGTTTTGTCTTTATATGAGTAAATAACGGATTGTTGATTTAACCATGCAATACCAGCACCATTAAATCCAATATTTATCAAGAGCTCTACAATTAGCCCTGGTAATAAAAACCAGAGGCCAGCGGGGCTTATGTCATGGTCCTGTGTCCTTCGTGTGTGCGTCCGTGCGTTAACTTTTTCTTCAAACATCTTCTTCTCCTAAACTACTGGTCCAAGTCTGATGAAATTTCTCAGGATTGTTTATGGGATGATCCTCTTTCAATTTTTTTCAAATTATGCCCCTGGGGTATAAATTTGACTCCGCCCCGGGGGTCACAAAATTGAAAATTTGCTTATATAAGGCCTATTTTGTGAAAACTTTAAAAATCTTCTTGTCCATAACCATTGGGCCTAGGGCTATCAAATTTGGTACGTAGTGACATCTTATAGTCCTCTGCCAAATTTGTTCAAATAAAACCCCTGGGGTCAAATTTGCCCCCCCCCCCCTTTTTTTTTTTTTTTTTTTTTAAAGAAGTGTCTTACGCTGTTTTCGCATAAAAATAGTGGAGCGATACAGGGCCATCATGGCCCTCTTGTATTATTATTGTTAACAGTATAAAAAGAGAAATAAATGTTTATATCGTAAAATGGGTAGTAAACGAAACTGACGTGTACATGAAACCGTATGTTACATTCGTTTAAACATATTTTTACTTTGGATTTCAGACAACATTTTGACCCGTCAGAAACAAAGTCACGTGTGATAATAATACAGTGTGACTCGGGTGATGCAAATGCGAACCTGATAGCTTGTGCTCGCTATTCTGTAATGGATGCGTTGGAGAACACCAGACGAAATCTACAGGCTCCAATCCATATTTTATTTATTGTGCAACTTCCGAGAATAAGTGGTGGATGCTTCAGTGGGTTTCAGGTTCGTAAAACACTGTGACGTCTGCATCATTTTATTTGTTTTTACAACTATTCGAACCATTGTGAGCGTTAATATACCGTCGACATAACGCGCACTTGCACACGCGTGCTTACATACCTACGTTCGTGCGAACGTTTATATGCATTAAATGGTAAATTTATTTTTTAAAGTGTGGACCTTGGCATTCGGTTCACATAGACGATCTCTATCCAGAAGGGCCCTATTTTCCTCACCTTAGAGACCTGCAAAACAAAAGTGTCAGCGAAGTATTTGAACGAGCTTGTGATGGAGCACGAATAAAGTGAGTGATTTAAGGGTCTTTTTATATTTCAGCACATTCTTTTTCGAAAATATATATGAAAAATAAATGTAAGTATACATTGAAACTCAAAATATGTTATGTTTGTCGACGAGACTTACCTAAAAATCACGTTTTATCAATATTTCTTGCGATAAGGGAAAATTGTGCAAATATCCTTAATTTATAGAACACAACCTTACTGCAGGTCTTACGCATATAATAATATATTATTGAGAAATATATATTTAAAACAATGGCTGTTTGTAAAACATGCATGCCCCCCATATGGGCTGTCAGTTGTAGTGGAAGCCATTGTGTGAATACGTTTTCTGTGACTGTGGTGGTGGNGACGGACCGACATGTGCAAAGCAATATACCCCCTCTTCTTCGAAGGGGGGCATAAAAATAAACAATAGAACTGAAGTAGTATACACACTGAAACTTATCGTATGTCAAGATAAGAATGTCAAGTGTTGTTTCGTTATGCATTAATATAAATTTGTCAATTTCTGGCGATTTTAAATGAATATTCGAACTGGTTATAGCTGAGCTAGTTTAAGTAGCCGATGTGACAAAACTACTAGGTAGTACTTGAAAGCGACGTTATTTAAACGTATGTCGTCGGACTGCAGAGTGTTGCTCGCTTTCTCTTCTATAAATGCAAAAGAAGAGTGTGTCTTTCCGACCGACGAACCTAGTCAACCAACCAATCTTCATTCAATTACAAAATAAAATTTCTCGATTTATAGTGTTTTTATTACCATACCAGGACAGTACTATATTTAACCGAATGTGTGTTTTTAACAGCCAAACTTTTCATTTTAATTCTTTGTAAAATGTAATGAATTATTCATTGTTTACAGTCCTGAAGGTGAAATGAACAATCCAAATGCTCTGAAAATGAAAGGGCTGTTGATGCAATGTGTTCATCAAGCCTTGTCTATGGTTAAAGATCAGCACAACAGCGATCAAAGAGCAACAACAAGAATACGCATAGTTCTGCGGAGTCTACGTGGATCGAAAACAGCGAGTGACCAGGCGGAGGGTACATCCATTTTATGAGGGATTTATTTCATCAACCTACGGGGGCGGGGGCATACTGGATTTTCCCTTGTCCGTCCGTCAGTCTATCTGTCCCAAGTCGGAATTTTCAAGATTTTGAAATTACTAAGCACCCTTTCTTTTATGTATTAAAATGCGTTTTGTATAATAACTTTTTGCTTACAATAATTCAATGTCACATTTTGAAGTCAAAATTAGAAGCAGAGAATTGTATTGTCGTAAAAGTGTTTTTCTAATATCTTAAGTCTCAATCTCTAAAAAAAATCTCTTTCTAAGGGACAGCACCGTGTATTGATTTCTTCACAAAACAATAGCATTTTCTAAAAATTACTATTGGTATTTGAGTGTTAAAACATAGCACTTAACATTCCAACTTGCTTAACTAATTTAATGACTTACTGATTATGTTTTATATATTTATTTATGTTATTGTATGCAATTGAGATTAAGTAAATGTTTCGAAAGATACAAAGTATTTTTATATAAAATGGTGTTCTTCTTTTAAAAGCGCAATGGAAATATCGACATATGTGTTTACATGACAATATGCAAACTATATGAGCTAATTAAACATTTAATGAATTTATAATTATTTTAGAAAAACAATTATTCCTGTCTGGCAACATGTTATGGCTTACTAAATTACTGAGAGAAAAGGAAAAAAATACGGATCCTTCATATGCTAAACAGTGGATGTCAAACGAGGCAGCTGCACTTGAAAATATAATAAAAAACGGGACGTTCAGGTAAGAATGTGTGTGTTACACTCTCAAGCCAATCTGAAAAAAATATTTCGGGTAAGAATAATGTTTATGAATTACATACAAGACATAAAAACACAGTATTGAATATTTTAAAAAGTTCTTACTTAAGGAATGCAAAACACAAAAACTGACCAGTATCAAATGTATTCAATCTTTGATAATTAGTATTCTCTAAGACGTTTTACGATGTTATAAATGCTAGACAAATAACGTTATTTGAGGCTCCAACACGACTGGTTTCATAAATATTGTGATAACATACCATCAGGCCATCACTTGACATTCTAATAACATCCCTTGTACAATTTAAACAATATATAACATTTTATTAATACCTGTATATTGTAGACGTTCCTGTTATCAGACACTCATGTCAAAATTGACACCCGTATTGGCCGGAATATTTTCCTTTCTGGATACAAACAACAATTTGGATCTTCTTGAATGCGACCTAGAATGGAAACAAGATTTTTGGCTTAAGTTCATCAATCAACCAGCGTTTATTCCTTTAAAGGTTTAATTTGTTTTAAAGTCCGATACAAACTTTCTTATATGTATATGTGATATATGTTTTATATAATTAACAACTATTGTATTTAAAAAACAATTGGCGTTGAAATGTATATAGATATCATTTTTGTCTTATATAACAACTGCAGGACATAGACGATTGGTTACGCGTCTTCTCGAATCACCTATTTTTTCTTCATAGCTATTAACTAGGATTCTCGAATACTAGATTGTGTGGGCATCATGACTCATAAGTTATTTGAGAATAATTCTGTCATTATTAATATCGTAGTCGCAAATAACGCAATCACGTACCACTTTATATATTCGTATGGAAAATGTATGTGGTTCATAATACTACAATACGGTAAATTGATTTAGGAATATTCATGCGAATTTATAAAACAAATACATGTAACAAAATAGTAGCAAAAGTAAATTAACAGTCTTTTATGCCAGTTAATTTATTTATATCTAGTTGTGTTAAAAAGTATATTAAACGCATCATTCCTATTGAAACTTGTGTATTCATGAATGCGTATGAAGCGAATATAATATTTTTTAACGACACTAAATATAAATAAATTTACTATATATAAAGTTATTTTATTCTAAGTCTCGCCTCATATATTACACAATAACAGTGCACTTACCTGTTATTCTCTATTTTTACGACAGAAGAAAAACGGTAGTGTATATAGTGGTAAAATATTTACGAAAAGAATCAAATTGCTAAACAGTGCAATACATCACAAAAGCACGAGACACAACAAACATAGTCGCAACAAAAACACATACACGTTAATTAAACTTAATGACCAACACTTCTGACACCACTTGACGAAAGGTTCCTGTTAATGAATATATTAGTCGTTGTTGTTAGGCATTAAACCGTTGTTGTGCAGTTTGTTTTTCCTTAAGCATGAAACTTTGCGAAATTCTGTCGGCAGTCTATGTTCCTGCTGCATATAATTATCTCACGAAATCTAAGTATAAACCAATCTTAGAAAGCTTCGCCATAAAATTATCACAGTGTGGCATATATTTTATTTCATTTCAACATGTGTATTCATTTTAATGATAGCAAACGAAAAATATACCGATATCTTATATGTGCAAATGTGGAAACATAATAATGTATGTGCATTCATTTGTATTTAGTACTCAGACATTCAGCAAACAGATGGATCGATATTAAAAGAATACACTGTGGAGAGTACGGGATATGAAGGTCACCATTTCAAATCGAATCTTCCCTTTTCCTGGGTAATCATTGATTTGGTAGATCAGCTCTTCCGACAAATGGAGTTCGACGAGAAGCAAGGTAAATATATACAATAATGAAATGCATTTGGTTTATTTCACCACAGTCACAACAAATTGATCAGTGTTCTACTGCTGAATTTGGCCCCTGAAATTGGAAAGAGCGAACGATATAAAAACAACTGTTATTTTTTTTTATGATATAATTAGAGGCGAATGAAAAGTGCAGAAAAAAATAGTATGTATTCTATATTAATTGAACATTTCTAACAAACATATTACAAGACTTAGAAATAGCTAATAATGACCTCTTATTACAATATGGACCAGTGACTGTCTTTATATTTTGTTTGTGATTGTTACAAAATACCTTGACGTGTGCCAATGTTTTCTTTTTCGTGTCACTCATGTATGACAAACACTAAGGACTAAGTACAGTTCTGCAAACAGCTCAGTCATCGTGTCAGCTAACCTTGGGTCTATTTTCAACAATGTTATTCCACTAACGACAACCATTTTCTTCGGCCTATTCAATCAAAGAAGTTTTTAAGTTTAAGTAATATTATTTTGCTTTGCAAATTGTGTACACTTCATATTAGCGTTATGTGCTCCATACTATTACGCCATTCCATTTGCATATTTCTACTCGTTGAAACCATTGGGTGACATATGTAGCCGTAAACATTGGCTTGCAATTTATCGAAATAAATCAGTAACAAATATTGACAAAGGGCTGATTCAGAACAAATGGAGAAAAATACATTATAGTTTAAAACAGTACAACTTACAATTAACCGCTTAACGATAAATTAAAGTTTATGTTGTAAAAAACTACAGACTAAGAAAAGATAAATCGATACACATCTTTAAAAAAACGGTTGCGCTGCAAACATCTGAACATCAACACCTGACCTGTATTGTGACCTATGCACAATATGCTCAGCGTGATCATATATTAATATCAACTATTTTCCCATTAAAACACCCGATAGTCACACTGTTGTTGTGCTCGCAACGTTATCTGACAGCATATACAACTGTAAATCGCCGATGTTTTACATTATATTAGAATATAGCGTTGTTCTAAACAACTGGCCAGGCCTCATGTCATAAACGGTCTATATGTTGTTAGCTTGCAAACACATTTATCACGCATGCCGAAATACTCATGATCATAAATGCGCTATTTTGCCATCAGGAAGTTTGTTTAATAAGTGAACAACACATATTCACATCAAATATGTTTTTTTTTCCATTATCGCAGCCTGTACTTACTGCAGGATTTCTCTGTGAAGTTTCACAGCATAGCCACTTGGTTAAAGTTCAATATTTAACCAAATAATAGTAGTAGCAAGATCATTAATGCATAAAATAAAATATACCAAAGTTGTTTTGTACTTCAATATCAAAACCACATTTCCTTACATCACACATTTCAATGTTTAATATATAATAATATCAAGTTAACCGATGTAAAAGTTGTAATAACTCTTCATTATGACATATTAAAATAGAACACATTGTCCCAATCGCGACTTTACCACGTCATGTGTGTTTCACTTCGTATTGTGTCACCACGGTAATCAGCTATGGCGATGTTTCGTGCGTTAAGACTTCAATGAATTGAACGGACTTTTTTGTCCGATATCTAAATTTACACAATTTGATGGGCAAGAACTAATATCTTCTAAGAAGGCAAATGACACGTTTGAAATTGTCGCGTTTAACACCACAAAGTATAGCTGCGTAAATGATAAACATCTTAACTGGTTAATTTAAAGTCAAGTTTTAAGGCAAGCATCATAGTTAAACTTTACAATCTCGTGAGAACATGCGATTCAGAAAGTTTACTTAATCAATGCATGTTATTGTTTTTACAGACCCAATTGAAAAAATGTCCCGCTTGCTTCTGGATGGGCACTGTGGAAATGTGCTTACTGAGCTTCAAGAGACGGCTACCAATCACAACCGTCTGCGAGATATATTACAAAGCTACGTTCATGATTTTGCGCACACTATCTACAAGCCAGAAAGGGAAGGTGAAATTGATGTAAGGACTACACATCCAACATGTTTTAATGTAAATTGAAAAAGAAATGAAAATGATTTCCATTAATGGTTTTAATTATTATCATTTATTGTATCTATTTACAGATTGTGTGTGAACGAATAATGTCGAAAGCAATGCAGATATGCCAAAACAGCGGAACACACAAAGACCTAATTGAGCATATCATATGTGTTCACATTGCATATGAACGGTCGTCACATTTCTTTCCGGTTTTTAGATCCATTAACAGTGTATGGGAACAATATAGCAAAAACATCAAAAAAGTAGATGTGTCGTTGGATGATAATTTATTTGTAAGTGATACCGATATTAAAACGCACAATGAGGCATGCTATGGTTATAGTAAAGAGGGAGTGCACAATTTAGTGCTTTTATGACAAGCTTTTCTATGTTTTCCGTTTGAAACGTCGATCACACATATTCCGTCTCAAATATTTCTTAATAAAATGTTGAGGGTTGATTGGCTATAAATGCTAGACCACATAAACAACATTTGCTAGCATATATTTGTAAATATAGATGTCTTTTTTATTGTAAAGCCTGTGTACAATATCTGACACTCGCTGTCCATTCACACCATAGTTTACTAGTGGGCTCTCGTACATACGTAAATAATGTAATACATTATAGTATGATATTCAAGATAAAGAGTATTAATTATGTAAGATACTTGATGTATGTATCTTGTATTGCGTCGTCAGCATAATTTGTATTTGAATGTAATGTTTAGATACTAACTGCTCTGCGTGGTCTTGTTATGGATCTCACACCGACTTCTTCTGGGCTGGAAGGGTCAGCACAAAGAGATTGGCTTAAACAGGTTTCCTTTTGCCGCCCTGTTGTGGAGACTATCTTAACATTGAGCTTGTCGGATGGATTTCAACAAAATTGCAAACCATTATCAACACAGACCAAGTAGGTTTAAATGTATTAAGTCTGCCGATGTGAATCATTTAGATGTATGTGTATATATGTATAATATATTTGAGATATTTTAATATTATATGAGCTTAACTTCGTATTGACAAATACAACTGTCTTTATCAGGTCAATGTGGGACAAAGTGGTTGTAATGAAGCTCTTCCTTGAGAACGTTTGCTCTGATGAAACAGAAAACAAAGTTCATATCACGTTTTCGATGACGCTGTGGAAGGTATGTTACATTTTGAACTGCACTGAAAAAGAAACATTTGTAATGATTATTTAACAATAAAAAACGTGTACTCATAGTAATCATATGCTTCATGGTGAAATGTTGCGGTAAGCTAATTTACAAAGGAAAGTGGAAATAAGAAATCGAAATCAGTGGCTTATGAACGCCTTGTTCAAATCAACGTAAATACACGGTGATGTGAAAGCGTTTTAACCAACTATGTCAATGTATCAAGGTTTGTTCTAAAACCAATGTTTATAAGAATATCTAACAGGGATTTTAGTCCATTGTTAGGGCCGCAATTCGACCCTTTTATCCTTAGTCAAAAGTTAAATATTTCCCCCAAATTAAAAAAATCCCCTATGAAAAACTCAACAACTAAATGGAACATTGGAATCGTAAAAGTCATGTGAAAAATAGTATTAACATGCTATACAAACACTACGTGTGTTTTTTTTAATAATTATATTTATTCAAAGCTAATATATATATTCGTTATTTGAAGGGAATGAGTTAAAATCATGTTTATACCCTCTATCAAATTATTCCGTGCGACAATCCATCTCTGGAATGGGCTGCTCTCCCACAGGAGTGAAAATATGCCTTGTCACCAAACACATCAGCCTGTAGAAACACATTAATCGTTTACATAACAATAACATATGATTGGTCATTTCAATTGTTTCTTAGTGGTTATTGGTCATTTCCATTGACGTTATAATAAAAATTTATATTAACTTCGATTTGTAGAACATATACAGCATACGTTATTTAATTTGCTATGTTTGTGAGCACTTTTAGAATGTATGTCATTAATATAAGTTCGTTTTTGAAAGTCCTATAATTTCATAATTGCAAAAGAGCATGAAGTATTAAGTTGATTATCAGTATTTTCATCAGAAACATACATCTGTATGGTATGTTGACATTGTTTAAATTATCAAACACGAAACTGAAGAAGAATGCATTTTGTCTGTGTGTCCGTCTGTCCGTAAAAGTTTTGAATCTGATAAAAAAGCATACCACCTTCGAGAGGTTTGCATGAACGTTACATGTGTAAAAAAGGCAAAGATCAGTCGAACTTGGTTAATGTCAATGGCATAGTGAAGTACAACAAATCAAGCTTTCATGTCCGCTAGATGTTCTTTACGCCTTTTGAAGATTTGTTATCAAATGACACAGCCAAAGTAGTAAAGAGTTGATAAGATATGAGTAAAGCATGAGTCTTCACGCCAGCGCCAGGTAATGTGAATGTTGAATATCTGGTTTACAATATAAGTGTCCGTCCAGTCGAACCGGTTCAATATTGCTTACATGCTTTGGAAAATGTTCATGAAAATTGAGTCAAATGTTTTTTGCTCTACTAGACTTAAGAAACCGTGTGCACAAAGTCCAAGCAAGTCACGTCAACTCAATGTCATTTTCAACCATGCTGTTTGAAAGTATGTCCATTCTGAATCCATGAAGCTTTTACAAATTATGTTTATAACAAAACATATATTATGTAATGAAATCTTGGAGAAGAAACTTTTCCCAAACTTAGTACGATATCCTTTTATATGTAGATGTTAATTTAATTATCAATCATAGTTCATTAACATAAACATTAACATCATACTAGAGATATACACAAGCATACATAGCAAGTTCAAATATGTTAATAATTTATACCGAATTTGGTATGTTAAGTTATTTATACGTTTTTATAATACCATTAATTTTTGTGTGAGACATTGCATTTTAAATAAAATATAAACTTCAGGTTGAAAGTAATTGTCATAACTCAAAAAGAACTCAACACAGCACAAACGCAAATCAACAAATACAAGTTAAATGAATGTGGATCACCGCATTAGAACGGATAATTCAAAGCATCGGCGGTTTAAACCGATTTTATTACGGTCTTAAACATCACATTTGGCTCAGAGGTACTCACAAAACATTAAAATCGAATATCAACATACGTTGTTTATATCTAAGGAAGATAACTAAACAAGCGGTCATGATTCTGTTATTAAAATATTTCTGTAAATTAAATGTTGACATATTACTCTTTCATTTAAATATAAATAAGAAGTAAAAATGTTTTATAAGAATGTTAAATAAATGTTTATAAGTAACGGGAATTTAGCTGAATTGGTCGTTAAAGTGTTGAGCAACCGTGCCAAGATCATTGCTATTATGTTCGTGATAATGTATCTATAGTGAGGTTAAGAATACAAATTTCTGGTATCACAGTTATACAACAAATGTAAGTTTATTCAAAAGAGCATTTCCTGAATGCAGAAAATAAGTATCTTAATGTAAAATTTACTGCTTTTCTAAGATTCGTGTTTATGCTATTGATTTTTATAATTTATACTTAAACTGATAATGATGAGCGCTTTCATTTAAGAAATAGAATTGTTCACATCGGCCCTCCATGCATTACAATGACCTTCCTGTCTCTTTGGCTTTGGGTTATAAAGTAGTCGATCACTACAAAGTAAAGGAGCCCTCATTGAACTGTACCTTTTTTAGTAAAACATTTTCTATGATTGTGTGTTGTTTAGTGACCACTTTCAAACGTCACCAACAGATATAGATCGAAAAGTCGATGTTTATGTTTTTATGCCCCCAACGGGAGGCATATAGTTTTCGCACTGTCCGTCGGTCGGTCGGTCGGTCGGTCAGTCGGTCAGTCTGTCTGTCTGTCTGTCCGTCCGTCACACTTTTCGTGTCCGCTCTCTAATTCAAGTAGTTTTCATCCGATCTTCACCAAACGTGGTCAGAAGTTGTACCTAGATTATGGCAAGGCCAATTTCGAAGATGGGCCATGCCGGGTCAAAAACTAGGTCACGGGGTCACTTAGTGCGTTTTAAACATTCAGCATGGTGTCCGCTCTCTAATTCAAGTATTTTTTATCTGATCTTTACCAAAATTGGTCAGAAGTTGTATCTAGCTGATCTCTAGACCAAGTTTGAACATGGGTCATGCCGGGCCAAAAACTAGGTCACGGAGTCACTTAGTGCGTTGTACACATTCATCATGGTGTCCGCTCTCTAATTCAAGTAGTTTTTATCCGCTCTTCACCAAACGTGGTCAGAAGTTGTACCTAGATTATGGCAAGGCCAATTTCGAAGATGGGCCATGCCGGGTCAAAAACTAGGTAACGGGGTCACTTAGTGCGTTTTTAACATTGAGCATGGTGTCCGCTCTCTAAGTCAAGTAGTTTTGATCCGATCTTCATTAAACTTGGTCAGAAGTTGTATCTAGATGATCTCTATGCCAAGTTTGAACATTAACCGAGCCGTGGCAAAAACTAGGTCACGGGGTCATTTAGTGCATTTTAATGAAAGTAGTGTTCATCCTAACTCCACCAAACTTGATCAGAAGTTGTATCAAGATGATGTTTAGGCCAAGTTCGAACATGGGTCATGCTGGGTCAAAAACAAGGTCACAGGGTCACTGAGTACGTTTTTAACATTCAGCTTGGTTTCCGCTCTCATTTTCAAGTAATTTTCATCCGACCTTCACCAAACTTGGTCATAAGTTGTATCTAGATGATGTCTAGGCCAAGTTCGAACATGGGTCATGCCGGGTTAAAAACTAGGTCACGGGGTCAATTAGTGCGTTTTAACCATTCAGCATGGTGTCCGCTTTCTAATTCAAGTAGTTTTTAGCCGATCTTCACCAAAGTATTCCCAACCCTCAAACGGGCGTATTTTGTGACAGTTTGGCACTCTTGTTTAGCCTTGTCCACTCTATAAATCAAAGTTTTCATTTGACTTTCATCAAACTGTTTGAAAATGTCTTAGGCATACAATCCTTTACTACTTTGGCTGTGTAAACTTGGACATTAATCCTGGGTTTCATCCAATTGTATGGAACATTTACATGGTTTTGCTTTTATGAAGTGACAAAGTTGGAGTTGGGGGCATCCGTGTCGGGTGTATACATTTCTTGTTTTTTTTCCTTTTTATCCTACTAGTATTCTTTATTGTTATATGTTGCATATTAATATTATTTGTTAACCATAATAATAACAAAAACATAATCATGTTTTAGTTGCTAGGGAATGAAGTCAACCTGAAGGAAATAAAAACATTTCAAATAGTGGAAAAATTTCTGAAACAATGCAACAAGAAAGCTTGCGTCGATTGTCAAGGGTACGTAGAAATGGTGTTTGTCATACTGCTGAAATATTGACCTATGGTGACAATGCAAATAAGTATAATAATTATTGCATTGGCATCGTTCCTGATCATTGCATTCTGCTAAGTCAAGATGCGCCAGATTTGCGTCATTACAGCGTTACAATTGCGAATCGAAATCGGTAAGTATGGTGAGGGATGCTAGAATATCGTACTGAAAATACAGGTCGCATCTTGCGCAAGCTCATCGGAGACGTATCTGAACATGTTCAAAATAATCGCCAATCTGATGTAGTATCGGTGTCTGACAAAAATAACACTAAATAACAATGAGTTCGTTATTGATGCATATCCAACGCGGAAGGAAAACTAATAATCCCCGATGGGCGTAGCATATAGACCACACAGAAACCCTACGACCAAGATTGCATTCTTACTCTGAATATGTCGCTTTGGGATATATCACAACCAAGGAGATCTTTGGTGAACTGGCTTTGTGTTAATAGCTTTTCGTCGTAATTCTTATTTAATTCCTCGACCTCACAACGCAAAACGTGCGTCTTTTTAATTTGCAAGGCGTTTCTGCGGGTTTCTTCTCTAGCCATTACCTTACTTCGAAGGATGCAACGCGTTTCTACGGCGTTCTTATATCGTAAATGGGTTTCTACACAAACACTTTTTCAGTGCCAATTTTACTTTAGAATCTCGCAAAACCATATATACTTAATAAATAGTGTAGCGACCCAAAAGACGAAATAAATAACTTACGGCTGGAATAACCCATGATCCTTTCATAGCCACAACATAACGAGTTTAGTTCTTTTTTTTCTTTTTTTATTTAAATATATTTAAAGTTTTAAATTCTATAACAGCCTGGGGAGACTGGATTGAACCAGAACTCATTTTGACAGGGATTAACACAAGTATTGCCAAGCCAAGTACTTCACTGAGGATCACCACTTACAGAATACATACATCCTTTGAACAAATTAACATATTTTCGACTTCCACTATCATTCTAACGTTTACACGCAAGTTCACTTCTGACCAGCGAATAATCTATCTCTCACGGTAAATGAAGTTTTCAAAGCCATTGTAGATGACTTTAAGATTGATGACACAGTACCTTATCATTACCACAGTACCTTATCATCACAATATTATGAACAAAGTGGCATCAGTTATAAGTTCTTGCCTATTGAATTGTGTAAATTTAGATATCGGACAAAAAAGTCCGTTCAATTCATTGAGGACTAAACGCACGAAACATCGTCAGAGCTGATTACCGTGGTGACGCAATACGAAGTTAAACACGCATGACGTGGTAAAGTCGCGATTGGGACACTGTGTTCACAGTCATTTTGGATTTTAAAAAACCACATGCGACAATGTCGCAGTCAACAACACTCAGTCGCTGAACGGATGCAAGTCCGCTAAGTTAGAGTACACCGCATGATATCCAAATATAACCCTTGGGTCCGGTTAGATGTTTTGCAATCGATGGTTGAAGCGTCTTTTTCAATTAAATTGACTTGATATAGCTTAAAATGTCGATTTTCATAGAAACAATACTATATGATAAGTGGCCAAACAAAAGCCGCCTATTTCGAAACTCTGCATGTTCCGCAAATAAACAGATTTTTGGACTAAGCATTGAGGAAATATTTAAGTGGAATATGCCAAAATGAAGTATACCTTTAGAAATTAATATTCGAACGCAACACGCGATGCACGACTACGTTATACACTGCTACATTTGCTCTGAATTTAAAGACAATTTGCGGGTTTCATAGATCTAGTTTTAAGATGAAACAATAGGTGTATGGGTTCTATATTAACCGATATGTAAGAAAAGAACATGACTGCCCGCTATGTATTTTGTACATCACTTCTTGGTATATAAAGTAAAGACATATGTTCTGTTTGTAGTTCACAGGTGAAGTGTGACCTCTGTGAAGCGGAATTTACAAGTGTTCCAATCCCGCTGCCGTGTTCACAAATTCATGCTGTATGCGAAGCTTGCTTCCGAGAAATGACAGCAAATAAAGATACTCATTGTCCAAAATGTGAAGAGGATTTAGGCACGGAATGGGAAGCTGTTAAAGACGTCAAAAAGAAGTACTTAAACATAATTTTATATTTCAACATATATATAGTATACTATAGGAATAATTTGTTTGCGAATTCACCATTTGAGTTTTAATGTTATAGTTACAATAAAAGTGTACCAATTAAATTAGTCTATCTCTCATGATGTGTTTTCAGAATCGGCAACGAAAAGCTAGAGAATTACCAAAAACGCTGCAACACATTTTTTATCGAGATCTTGACTCAGTTGTGTTTTGTGGATAATTTGCCTCCTTCAAGAGAGGTTGTTGAGAAGCTACTTGAATATGTGACATACAGATCACAATCTGGACGCACATTCACCAAAAGCTTGAATTTATTTGACACTGGACTGGATCCTACTCCAATCTTCAGATCGTTGCTTCTGCAGCTTTTGTTACGAACAAGGTATTTTCGTAAACGTTGATTATGATATGACAATGTTCTGTACGTAAAATATCAGAATAATGAAACTCCAATTAATATAATCCGCTAGTCTTATTAAAGGCAAGTGACAAATTGCCAATTTACCACATTTTCAGTTTCATTTTATTGGCAGAATCAGCAAATACATGCATTTGGTCACATAATACACAAATATACAAACATATGATCACACAAATGAAATACTTAACAAAAAAACATATTACATAAATAGATAATTAAATTAATACATACATATCTTATAATTAAATAACTTGGTTTAAATCGATACTTTTATCAAGAAGCAACAAAATATCTAACTAGCAAGGTAATCAATTCTTTTTAACATAGCATTGTATTTTATTTTAGAAATATTTCTTAATTGTCTTGTATTAGTACATACAAAACATTCAGCATCTTAAACAAAAAGATTAAAGATAGAATCAACGACTTTCCATTGTCTATGCAATGTACTTGTGTTAAAACAAGTTTAAACGGCACGTCAAAAGTCCAACAAAATTACCCCAGACGCATTCAGTTAAAAGGAGTACGTAATTAACAGCATAAAATAAGCCACCAAACATTAGGATAACGTTAATTATTTGGTCGCCGCTTTAGAAGAATATGTAAGAAAATGTATGAAATAAGAATTGTTAATGACTTTATAAATTATGCCAACAGGAACAGCATTTAATAACATAAACTTTAAAAAATGTGCCAGAGCAATATTTGCTAATATTCAAAATTTATGTTACAGCGATGAAAGCTATATTCTTGGGTACCTGAAACGTCATTTCGAACAAATTAAGGATGCTGGTTCCACCAGTCCAAGCGATGTAGTGGACATGTATCTATTGATAATGAACTGTTGGGAGGTAAGTTTAATTGTAAACTGTGGCCATGTGTGCATTGACTAACGAATTTGCATCAGTGTGACATTTTATTTAAGGTCCTTTTAACATGGTCAAAATAGTTGTGTTTCAAGAATTGTTGTTTAATATAGCACATATTTCACATTCATAATTTTGCTTGTGGCGCCTCATGCGACACTAGCATTCTTAAAAGGTGTTGGTAATAACTGTATAGAAGTTATTACTTATTATTTTATAACATGTTTATCCACATCGCTTCTATGTACATTCGAGTTTACGTGTTAACTTTGATATAGATATTTGGTATGACATTCAAGTAAGCGAGGAATGATCACAGAAAGAACACATTGAAAAGGCCATAGATTTAAGAAAAAGAAAGAACCTACTGTATTCGAACAAGTGAAATAAGATTAATAACTCAGAAAACCATTACAAATTTTGTATTAGAATATTCATCCATCAAATAAGGTGAACTTATAGAGCATTTTGAAGCTTTTTGAGATCATTTTTGAAAATACGTGTATTGCTGAGGTAGCGTTAACATGCGCGTGCCGTTTAAGTGGTTCTTAAATTTGAATCATTCAGTGGCAGCGCGAGTGATTTTGCTCACAAATGACCCGGTTTCGATTGACGCCGAAAGAACATTTTTAATTGAATTTGACATTCCAATGGTATCAGATTATATCAGATTATTCCAAACATTATTGTTGTTTTATCCAATAATTTAAATGATTTTAAAAAAAGGAGTCTAATTTTTGGATTGTTTTATGGCTTTCGTTGGTCTGTTTGGTTTGAATTATACGCACGTAAAGAAATTGTGTTGAAGGTCACTGGAACGTACTATGAATAACGATCGATCCTTAATTGTATGTGCAATTCGGACGAGAGTTGTACTATTCATCAAAGCTTACATATTGCGTTTTCAGGATATTATGCTACAACAGTTCCAAAAGGACGACCAGTTGACGTGTGATAAGGTTGATGAGGCTACTGGAAAGATACGAATGATACAAAACGCACAGGAATCTTCAGAAATCGAGTTCACCAATCAACTATACTGTATTGCAAGCACAAGGGCGTGCTTAGAAATAGCAGCTCGCTGTTTATTCAAAATCACAAAGAGTAAATCCGATGTACAAAATGTCAGCAATGAAGACAAAGCAATAATCGAGGCTGCCAGAACGTTGTGCGAAGACGCAGAATCACAATGGCCAAAGTATTTATTTTTTTTAATTGGCAAACGCTTAATAAAGCTTTCGGTTTGATAATGGGTATTTTAAACTATTTGTAAACGTATATTTATTATTTTATCAATCAAACCAAAAACTTGCAAAAGTATTAAAAGCTGCTTTTGCTTAATTTAATGTCTTCCTTCGAACGAACCAATGACATAATTGTTTGCATAACGCTTGTACATGTTCATATTGGTCGACTAACAAACGCATTATATATAGTTTATGTCTTTACCGATGCAGAATATATCTGGTCAAGCACATATGCCGTCGGTATGGTGTAGAAGGATATACATACCTTTCGAATTGCAAGGAAGACAGTTTTAACTGGGTTGCGTTTGGAGACAATTTTGAAACAAATCAGGTAAAGTATGTTAAGCCTGTGTACCTATTTCAGGTACAGAAAATTGTCGGAATGATTCGTTACCATAAGAGGATATATGAAATTATGTAATGTTCGTTTACATGCGCATCAATTACAAATGTTGCGTACATGAAACGTTAAACAATGATAATATAATTTAGTACGCATTTATAATTTTTATATTTATCATGTTATGTACTCTTTCATACAGGTGGTAGTAGCAGACAATTACATTGTGTGTGGTCAATCATACATTCGTCTGAGAGAAGCCCTTACACGCGTAGTAATTGGTGACAATGTCCAAAATATGCAAACAATCATACAGGTAAGTTCTATATTAAAAAGACTCCCTGGGCGACTTGTTATACTATATATGTATTTAAATTTCAGCGATCAGCTCAATTCCGGCTTGAGTTATTCGATAAAGGTATTGAATAATTGTAATTTTGTGAGAATCCTCTGGCAACTTTGACAATTCTTCCACGTTTGAGGATGTCCCAGATTTAAGCATTGCTGTAATAGTAGAACCAATTATTCCTGCGCTCGTGCGTGTGTTTCGGAAATAAACAAACACCGATTTCGTTTTCGTTCTTTAATAAGTTAATGTAAAGATAGGTACACATGTATTTCTTTCTTTTCTTTATACAGTACATTTTCCTAAAATCGTTTGCCCAATGTCAAGATCACAATTTACAATCTAAATGTAAATGCATAATGGTATTTCTTTAGTTATTTAGTGTATGATAGCTCATAGCCTGTCGACGTTTTGCTGCATATTATAGGCTTATGGTCTGAATTGTGAGTAATTAAAGCTTGTGTAATTGAATCTAAACAAATAATCTTATGGTTCAACCTGTCAAAATTCTAGCTTCACTTCGTGTTGTGTCCAGAATTAATCACAAAACTAACAAAATCGCAATACCTGGTCGAATAAAAAAGAATTTCAATTATAATTCGAAACCCTTTAATTAAAAAAACAACACTTTACATTAGCATTAAAATATAACCAGTTGCTGTGTTTCGGTATCACGCATTTATTTCAAATTAAAAGGCCATAAACAATGGACAATAACTGGATTAATTATTGATTATTTATTGATCACAATAAAAGGCGGCATTTTGCCCCCAAGGCTATAATTAAGAGGTCAGTGTCACATTTATAGGTCAGCAGTCAAGTAACATATAAGGTGCACAATCTCTTAAAAAACCACAAATAAAGCAATGCTTTTTTCAAACATTTGCATAATTCACTCAAATAATTTAACAAATACTTCTTCTTATTTCTATTTGTCATTTAACTGCGAATAACTAAATCTCATCTGATTCAATCCTGATCTAAATCTGTCATGTTGCTGCGATCAACTGAGGTGAGCCATCAAGCCCTTACCAACTGGAACAAAATCCACAAAAGCATGTATCCTTATGTTTGAACTTTCGCAATGTACACTTAGGCTAATGCTAACTAATCCGTTATTCACGTTTAGCCTCTAGCACATCCGTTATACATGCTACCATTTCTAGGTATCCAGTGTAAATGCTCCCCATCAATACCCATAGCAACCAATATTATTGTAAGGTTGAAAATAAATAAGAATTCAATAGGTGTTGGCATGCATCTACAATTGTGAATCACGGCATTGGGTATGATTAAAAATTACAGAAAGCATCCAAATGACAAGACGTTGAAGCTGGCAGAGCAGACGGAATCATATTATGTCTTAAATAACTTTCTTTATTTTCTATCATTTGTATGTACACTTGTCATAAGTTATTATGCACATACGTAAATTAATGTTTGTTTACTATGTACAACACACTAAATGGCAACATGTATGCTAACTTTATTTTAATGAATTATTGGTGTTCATGTTAACACTGTCGTAAATAATGTACACAACAACATTGTTAGATCAGAAATTATGACAGTTGCTACCTAGTCTATAACAAATCATTTATCTGAATTGGAACTTTCATAAATAGTCATAAAATATATTTTATTTCTATTTTATTTTAGCTATGTATATTTTTCACTCTGCATTGCTTACCCAACTTTCGAATAGATTTGTTTTCACTCATGACTTGTCATTCATGGAGATAAGTTCGTTCATTTAGAGATATAGTGTCAATTCATATCCTTCAACATACAAAAAGAACTGTGTGATATTCTATTAACTGATCATATCAAACATATACATTTTGTATCAATTTATTTGTAACATTTTTTTTTAAATTGTGTACTAGCGAATACTCGAACGTTAAAAAGGTACATCATATCAGGGCACTTATCAATTACAACAATTGTCGCCGGTTGATAGTTTATTGCGCATCTTAATTGTAGGTCTTAGTTGATTTTGTGTTCAAAATCCAAATCATACGTATCAACTCACAAATACAGGTTTTAAAAAAGTATCCATTAGCTTCATTAAAAGTTTTATTTTTTAATGTTTCAGGACATGTTTGACAGCAAGGAGCACTACGAAACGTACCTCTGTTTGGCGATACATCGTGAAATAGCTAGTGGATTCTTTTGTTCATTAGAGCCTGTGTCAAGTGAGGTAAAAGTTTTGCACTTTTCTCTGTTTTATCGAATTACAATCAATTTACTCGAACCTTTATAGCTGACATTGAATCATTCTTTCTTTTTCAGAATTTGAAGACACTTACGGAATTCATTCAACAGAACAGTTTGATCAATAAATCCAACAAGGTATCTGTGTTTGTAATTTTCGTGACTCTCTTGTATTACGCCTTATTATTTTATTAACGCCAATATGTATATAATAAGATAGCCTGTAACATAAAAAAGTATTAAATTAATAATAATACAGTAACTATACTGCTGATTATGCATTATGAAATAATTTTGGTTGAGTGCAATGTTTTTTGCTTTGTAGGATTTAATCTTGAATCTGACACAAAACAATCTTCAGCCTCATTTTCTCGTCCTCGCTCCTGGAACCGACATATTACATCAAATTGTTCAATGTTTGATGACACATCTCAAAATAGTGATGTCAAACATGGACCAAGGCTCCCAAATTGCCGGACCGTTTATTGATTTAATGTCAGGGGATACCATTATAACGGTATAATCCTATATTATATGTATACGTAATAAATACAATTGGAACGGTTTATGTTAAAATCTTTTCAAGGATATCGGATATTTATGTAACTCACAATACTTTTTTATATTGTATTGCACTGATCGCTCGCTATATTTATTGAACTGTTAGTAAACAATAAAGCACCGTCCACCCATATTTTTCATAGAAAAATCGAAAATATTTTATTGATAAAAAGTGTTTATAAAAATATATGATACAGATCAACAGTTCTGGTAAAGACTTGAGATACATCTTATTTTTGCTTGAATTGTCATTATTTTGCTTTATCCGTTTACATAACTGATAATGTGTAATAACCAGGCACTCCTGTTGACCCGTGACATTATGCATAAGAGTGTTAAATGATAAACAAATATCCACTCCATTTTTATACAAGACATTTACAAATATATCATGTAACATACAACTTAATTCAAATGAATGTATTCTTAATCACATTGCTGAGTCTATTAAGGGTGTTACTCGATATACCTTAATAACGTATCGTATAAATATATGTTTTATATTATATAATAATATTATTTTGTTTTTTGCCACGGATTTTGATTAAATTGTTCTTATTTAAGAGCATGTTTTTGCCAACAATGCCCGAAGATAATTTGGAAGAGATCCGAGATATTTTACTTGCTGTAGGAGACGGAGAGGTGGTGGTCTATGGTAAGTATAATGTATTTGAAAAACGAATGTTCAGCAATGAATTATAAATTATGTATATGTGTTTTCTTGATAACGTCTTCTATAATATTCTCAGATGATCATTCGCTTAAGTGATATAATTCATATATTACATACAATTCTCAGCATTTTGTTTTCATATCCATTAACATGTATGAAATAGTTTATGTCATTCGTTACCTTATCAACTATTATTATGTTAAAAACAAATTGTCTCACAACATATTATTCAGCTTGTCCAAATGGTCATCGGTATACGATTAATATGGTAAGTATATTTATATAAGTTGTTTTCTTTTTAAATTGAATTACATTATCTACATCCGTAAGCTTCATTATCTTTATTTACATAAAACGGGTTTGGTAACCTTCTTTAATTTTTGAATCCAAACACATCTATGTTTGATGTTACATAATTACATGCAAAATATTATACATGGAAAAACTCTATAAGATTGTACCTTATGAATACGTATTATATTTGAATGTGTGTGTTACATTGTGTTCTGTATATTAATTCGTGTTCACGAAACACAATTTGTTTAAATCAAAGATGTCTGCAACAGTTTCATTCCAACGACAGCTTTTCTAAAAAGGACCAATTTGCACGAATGTTTATTGGAATTAACATGCGGCAAAGTATTCCTCTAAAAATACATGCATCTTTAGAACAGTATCATAAATATCAAAATTATATATCATTAGTTAAACAAATAATCTATACAAAATAAAGTTTTCATGTGTGTTGGTACAGTGGTTCTATGCAACAGGAGCATACATAACCGGAACATATGTACATTCCAGTTAGACCGCTCCTAATATTTAAGACACATTTTATGGAAGTTGTGCTGACTTAAACGTGTAAATTAAATCACATATTATATCAGTAACGCCTTATTTATTGTCGCATAAAGATTAATTATTAATGAAATTAAGCATAGTATTCGCTGTGATTGAAATAATAAAGAGATTGTTTGCAACCTGAATAAATAGAAACAACTTTATAAGTGTGTGTACGGTTCCCATTTTTAATATCAATTTAAAGAAACACAAATGGTCTAATGTTAATGACAATACACGATCTGTTTTTCAATTATATATATATATAACATATATTATGCTGCATATGTTACCGTGAATAGTAATTCAGACAAAACGTTAAATCATATGATTTTACTGTCGTTGATGTTTCCGTATTTTTCTTCTTGCTTCATTATTTTATTAACTTTGTGTTTCGTTTATAAATATTATTACGGAAATGTTTCGTTGTGTCAACACAATTAGTACTCCACACGCAAAAAACATTTTAGTAGCAATACGCGTTAAGAATGTTCGAAGTATTGTAGAGGTAATTATATATAAACAATGCAAAATTATATTTTAGTTTTATATTAACGCTCTTTATCACTAATGCAAATTACTATATATTGAATTATAATTTTGGTATAACTTGTCTGTATAAATGTAATATGACAAACCGGATTGGCAAACACAATATGATGTAATGTTATCTGTTGACAGTGTGGTCGCCCCATGGAAGAGGGTATATGCCCGGAATGTAAGGCCAAAATTGGTGGAGAAGACCATAATTCTTTCGAAGGGAACGTTCGTTATACTGGGTTTGTATATGACTTATAGAGGCAAAAGGTTTGAAGATGATTATCGCAAAAAGTTTATCTTTGTTCCTTGTATTAAAAATTTGACAAGGTAGAGTGCAAGTGCGTATAATAAAACATGCACATTGGTAACCTAATTATGTCCTCGTACATGTTCTGTATTGTTTATAAGTTAGTGTTTTGCTTTGTTTGTGTTGGATGTTTTGCAGTTTTAAACAGTAGTTCAGTCTTATCATGGCTTATATATAATTCTGAAGTACTTGTATTTTTTTCAATTCATAAATTCTTATTTGTTCGCACAATCGTCGCTGTGAATTCGATACCCATTCTAGGATTTCATTAAATTTGTTTAGTAAACATCTCCACGTTGATCAACCAAACTTGCAGATTATAATTCGAACTGCGGTCAAGCATTTCATCTGGGATGAGGAGGTTGGCACATGATTTAATTCTTTTCTAAAATTGTATAAGTGCAGTGTATTAAATCTTGTTAGACACAATTATTGCTTAGTGTATTTCGAAGATAAAATACACTGTCTTGGTTAATACAAAAATTTGCAATACAATTGAATTGTTANATATATCTTGTTCATTCTAACGATGATTATTCGCTACCAAATGTGTTTTTGAGTAAACATTTTTTTAAAGTGTTCACTTATGGATTAGGACGAACTTTTTTAAAGGATGTGTTGATATAATTTAAATTTAAAATGATATTGATATCCAAAACTAAAATTTTAAATAACAGAAAACATAAGAAGCATTTTTATTCGTGTGTTAATCAAGTATTAACAAAAATGAATGCATAGCTTGCGCAAGTTTGTAACAGATTTGACGATTTCATGCGACAACGTAAATGCATATGTACATGTGATTGTTAACTGACAACTTTTATAGGAGTGTGAACGGTTTAGCTACGCATGCGAGTGCTATTTTCATTCCATGTATTCAATGGTTCTTTCAGTTTATGCAAAGGTACTTTTGTATGTCCGGTTTCTTTTAATATAACATTCTCTGGGGCTCCGTTGGTGATTCAGTAAGAATATTGTATGGTTCCATTATTTAAACGGTAATGACTTAATGTTCATCACTAAAGTACTGTGGTCGATATGTTATCTTTTGTGGAATTGTTTCAATTTCTAGCCCAATTCAAGAGAGGTGACATTTAAAATAAGTCGTCTAAATGGTTAATGATTCCCTTTTTCAAATGGTACTTGAATGATAATTGATAATAGTAGCATTTGAAACTCTAGTTCCCCGTCGTATATTTATTTTGATAATAATATATATTTTAGTATCTTAAATTTGTTTTCAAATTTTTATTTCATGATATTGTTACACAATCCGTGAGTGAGCTGATGTGTTTAATTATATTGAATATTGGTTACCATGACAATACATAATGTATATCAAACGTCTTAAATAGTGAGTGTGGTTTTTATCTATCGAATTAAAAGAAATGAAATTCCTAAAAAATAAACAGTTCAAGGTATTTTCTTGCTATTAGACAACACATATACGAATGGCTGAAACATATGAGCGTTGATTCATAATTGTATATATTATTATACACCATCGAACATATTACATGTTTATTTTACTTTTTTTATGTAAATTCATAATATTTATTTCCATTGTTCGTTTCAACTGCGTGTTTTATACACAAAATGTCAGACATAATAACCGATTTATTTTTCTAACTTACTATACTATACTCTTAGAATGTGTTGTTGGTTTTCTATAAATAATAATGCACAAGAATGTAGGTTCGGGCAGCAATGTTACGTCTGCAGTTTGTATTATAGGCTACAAGTTCAGTTTCAGACTAATGTGTGCTTATATAGGTATACATATTGTTGTACTATTCTTAGTCATGACTGAAAGGCAACGCACCGCCATACGAATTTTCAGTGATCACTATGGAAATGTACGACTCCGTATTAGATATAACATTAAGTAAAAAAAATGCTTTCACGGCCAAGGATGCTCACCACTTGATTTCTTATTTGAATCATCGCAAACTGATAAATGTTAAGTTGATTGTAAGATCTGATGGAAGATGTGGTATGCACTTTTCCCATAACATTGTCTTATTAAATAAAAATAAAAACAAAGTTACTAATATCTATGAACTGGTATTTATGTAAAATTAATGCATAGTGTATGATGCTGTTATAACATGATTAATGACTGATAAAAAAAACTTTATTCCTGTTCCATCATTCGTTTTGCCTGTTCCCATGTGTTTGATGATTGTTCCAACTTACTTGTTGAATGTGTAACATTCTTGCTGGCAGTTTTAAAATAGTTCGCGAATGCGTCAACGAGCTTGAACTGTTCGTACCGATGTTACTGTAATCCTTTCTTCTTTCTAACGTATACTATTAAACAGCATCCCACCGTTTATCGTGTGGATAGTTATAAAAGCAGGTTTCATTCTCAGTTTAACCTCTTATCTGAATAACGTATCGGTAGGTATATTTGCTACAGAAAGTAAGTTGATGCTAGGATACAATTAAAACATAATATTCAAACGAATTTACATCAAACTTTTCAAACGGTTCAATCCATCAACATAGAAAAAACAAAGCATCAGGGTGCACAAATTAACATAGCAAATCGTCGTTACACTGTTAATAACGGGTATATTTTTTGCTCGTTTTTGTTGTACATATTCCATTTTTTTCTAATCACATCTTTTAATGAGGTTTTAGCTTACATTGGCAAAGCATACAAGTAGGCCATATAGATCCGGCGATAGTTTTTCTCAAATGTGAACATATCAATTTACGTTTAAATACAAAACGATGAAAGATGAAATGGGTAATGGTCTATCAAATACTTTCTTATTATTTTGTTGACGACGGTCTATATTTAAAACACGTTCATTTATAAATGTTCGTTTTGATTTTGAAATCGGTATTGAGCTAAGGATTGTTGGATGAAACCGCCATTTGATTACATTTTGTTCTCGAATTTTATTATGTAGTGTTAGAACCATTAAATCGTTTATACACACTCCAGTGCAGAAGCAAACGTTCGTACTGGTAAGATTTGATGCTCACGATAATAGTAATGTTTGTGTTAAACGAAATTGTATTCGTTTCGTTAACATTGCATTTGCAATCACAATGTTCAATGTCACACTTTGATATCCTGACGTTTGAACCACAATTTTCTATCCGCTCCTTATTGCCTATACACTGACTGTTTCTCTTGAACTTGTCTAAAATGTTTAGATCATTGCAACGATAAGCGAAACGCAAGAATCAGTCATGCGGGCTGAACGCCAATGCAAGACTTAAATGAAAAATAGTTTAGCCTACATGTTTGTCCCCGTTCTAGATGCCCTATACTTGGCTCGAAAGTGAATGTCATTAAGACGATGTGTGGAATTCATTTTATTATCACGCCAGCCCTATGTTATAGTGATGGTCATACACGAAAAAGTAAAATTTCGGATACTCAGTTTTTCTTTTCCATATTTTTTGTCCGCACCATTATTCTATACTCGCCTTATATCATAATAACGCCATTTTACAATCCTCGTGTATAATATACGCTGAGTTAAAATATGTCAACAATTCAAACAGGCTGCATGTTTTGGTATGACGTTTCATTGAAATACATAGCGTTCAATAAAGAGCGACTAAAAAAACATGAGCTTGATATATAATTTATATTGTTTACAGTTCTATTGTTAAACACGTTCATTTCCAATTAATAAAATTATGTGCTCGATCAGCATCATTGTGCATTTATTACTTGAACTATATTTATAAAATTGATCTTGAATTATGCAGAAAAAACTCGCGATATCGCAGAAAAAAAATCTTTTTCCTAAAGACATCTGTTTTGTTTCAGAAATATTGTATGTATGTTAAATAACTGTGAATGTCCAGCTTATTTCTCGTTGTCCTTAAACCATTTGAATATTGTATGATAAAGTGATTTTATTGATATGCGTTAATATAACAAATGTTATAGATTATAACAAATGTTATAGATTTGAACAAATCTTTCAGTTCAAATTTCATACTGGTATTTATATTTAGTACATACGGAAACATTTACCTTTAATAAAATCGAATAAGTAGTATTATATTATTCTAAGGAAAAAGTGTATCACAGTTATTAACGTTTATTTCAGTCAAGATGCTAAAGAGACGGGGCATATTTTGCAAAAAGCTGTTAAAGGTGGGTCTCCACGACCTGAACGGGACCTATTGCCAATGCAATGTTCAACAATTAAACTCATTCTCCACATGGCTATGTTGTTAGGACCACTTGATAAGGTATGTTTAACAAATTCTTCAGTTTAAAATGTCAAAACAAGTGTGATGTTTCTCGAAAATCGCTAACATTTAGATCATGTCTGAAAAGCTCAACATTGTATTACTTTTAAAAGTATTACATATTTTAATGTTCCAACCATTACATGCAGTACGAAAGTATAAAAACAAATTATGTCTGCATTCTGTCATTGAATTGGTCTGTTATTGTGTCTGTCATTTTGTGTGAGTCTCTGTCTGTGTGTCTGTGAGTTGATGTGTGTGTGTGTGTGTGTCTGTCTGTCCGTCCGTCAATCTCTCCATCAGTCCGTTTGTCTGTCTGTCTGTTGGTCGGTCGGTCGGTCGTTCGTTATGTTGATAGCTTGTCGTTACACCATTACACTAGTGATACGTTTTCTAATATGATTTTAAAGTCTATTAAAAACTGTTTCAGATAAAAGATATCATTTACCCCAATGTTGATGAGTTGGAAATATCTGATTTTTTGATGGATCACATCCATGCAAATCTCGAAGAATTACAGACGATACTTAAATGCAGCGTTGACGATGTAGTGCTACTTATGCACTGTGTTGTAAACGAAATGATGGTGCACAAAGGTTGGTTTTTTCTGCAATATGTGTGTATTGTGAATAGCCTTAGTAGTATATATATATATATAATGTGCTCTTGAATTATATTACTTTGTACTTTCAGAAACCAGAAATGATGCCTACTCCAGACTGCAGACAAAAGCCGATCGAAAACAATGGGAAAATGCATTTTCTGCCAATATATTGAATGGCGTGTTTTCGGTATTATTATTCATACTACACACGTTTAAACAAATCATGTTGCTCGTGATTGCTTTAAGACTTGGATAGAAGAATTGATTATAAAAAATAACCTGAAAATATGCTAACATTAAAGATTAAAATAGCCCATCGGTTTCACACTTATTTGTATTAATAGCAATTAAATTACCACTTCCCGAGTACATCAAGTTTAAACATAGTGTAACTAGTTTCATGTACATATCCTTGTTAAATTAGTTTAGAATAGGATTAGTTCGGACATTGTTATAGACCATATGAGCCATTGACATGTTAAATTGACAAATTATAATCAGATAACTCTAATGGGTTCGGAAAGTATGCAACTTCGCCGTTCATGAAAGAAGTATGTGACCAGTAAAATGAAACCAACGCGCTCTCGCAACGTTAAAATTCAGGTGGCATCGCGTTCATAGTACAAATTAATGAAACGTCGTCTATTTTCAGAATCGAGACCAACGTTTGAAAACACTCTCTCATCTTATTGCAAGTGACGAACGTTTAGGTAAGTGACATTTTTAAGTTTCTTTGTAAATTTGTATCAAGATAAATTGAGAGTGGTTACAAAATGAAAGATTCGATTAATACATCTATCACAGTTGCCAAACCAGTTATCGTTTTCGCAGATAAGCATTCGTGTATAAAATTCTTCATTTCAACCTTATTTCATTTATTCTAAAATATTCAGAGGCCGGTAGAGCGAGCGTCTTTGTGCGTGATATTAAATTGAATAACATTATTCATTTAGAATTTTGCCTCCAGGTCTTATAATAGTATCAGGTATGACGAATATCTTGCCAGCTAGACCTCAAAGGGCAGATCAATGGGTCCCAGATTGCCGCCGTTCATTGTTAATTTTAATGATTTTCAGATTATTTTGTATCGTTTAACTGTATATTTATTTTTCATATTATTATTCAAAAGGTTTAAGCGAGTAGTTCAAAACTGTACAGACTGAAAGAAAAAAAATAATTATGTGACTCATTATGCCAACATGCCAAACTCCTTGTAGCGGTTACCTACCCGCGGGTAAAAGGTAGCGCCACTGCATTCAAACGTTGAACCTTCAAGATCTTAAATGATTTACAGTTTTTTTTTATTAGTTTATGGAAATCAGTATTATGTTATAACGAATTGTGCCTTTGACTTTTTGTCAATGGTAATACCACCAATTAAGGTAGCAGCAAAACCATACTATTTAGAATAGATTAAAATAAATATAAAAGCTATACATGAAAACGTTAATAACAATGTTTGCCTGTCCAGGGCAAGAAAACGATACATTTAAGGGCATACGTGAACTTGCTACACTGCATCACTCAGACATTGGAAATAAACGGTGTAATATTAACCGCGTTGTAATTATTACATGTATTTTCTAAATTATCAACACAAATAATAGACGGTCCATTATTTAACCGATTTCGATTGATAACGACCCATAAATAATCCGATACTATTAACAATTGCAAATACATTCAACGTGTGTGTTTATGATATAGTTGAGCTAAGTGTTAGGTGTCGTGCTTTTCAACCGGTTTGAAACCTTAATGCGTTAAATTGACCGTTCCATCGCGGTGAATCCAGCTTTAATAATTGTTAAATATTTAATGTCGTTTTTGTATTGTCTTTTATCACATGCTTTACCTTGTTTTCAATGTTATACAGACATAACGTATTTTTTTTTATTACACATGTGTAATGCAACATTTTAAGCGTTTTTATTGGCTACGGAATCAATAACTTACCAATCGCATGGCCTTATTTTGGTGAAATGACGTCGTCAACATGAAATGACGTCACGATAGTAAACAACTTTTAGATCTATCAGCAATTGTTTGGTCAATTAGGATGTATTTATCGCCAAAGGGTCGCTTACTTACAAAATCCTGAACTCGTTTAATAAAATATGGTATGATATGACAACTCATTTAAGTCCAATAAACTCCCATTTAACTCCAATATATACATATATATATATATACAATTTGGAATTTGCATAAATTAAAAGACTAGCGAACAATTATTTATCTCCTGATAATATTTATTGAGTTTCATTATCTTTATATATTATATGTAGTACTCTCCTAAATAGCTAATATTAGTATACTTTTATGAAATATATTAATGTATAGTCCGAAGGCTTCGGCCTATATCTACAGATAATTTACGGATTTCGTTAGGTTATTACTGTAAATTTCGGTAGCTCAAAGTCACATTTGCATGTAATCCAAATCTCGTTTTGTTTTGTATTCGTTTTGTCATTTTGTTTCTTTACCGATCACGTATTGTTTGTTGTTTCCCACCAATTTATGTATTCATATTATATACGACATGCAGGGGCCGATCCACTGAAGAAATTGATATACGAAATCGATACTACAGAACAAACGACAGAAATTCCAAGTAACATACTAGAAGTGCGAAGCGCGTGGTGCTACCGCTCTCCAATAACCCTGGAGCATATACGCGTCCAACTGGACACGGTAGCAACGAATAACCGACACAAAACATTAAAGCATTTCTTAAAAGAGGTATGTTTATGTTTAAGTGGACCAACTAATCTGTCCAGTCTGATGTACATGCACATTTAACTTGCACATTGAAATGTAATCGTCTGTTAACTTATCTTTTAATGTCAGTTGTATTGACGGAGATTTATTTACAGCTTAAAATAGACTTTTGTATATAATAAAACTACATATGATGATTTTTCAGATGCATAAACAATATTATATGACGGTATTATGTATGGCTCTTTTCAGGACTACATTCTAAAAGCACTGCGTTGTCTTCCAAATATTTTGCGACTCCAACAAATTCTTCTTCAACGATTCCAAAAACGATTAGACAAAGCAGAGGCAAAAAAACTGACAGTCAAACATATGAAGGATGGTATGAATAGAACGCATCACCTAATTTTATATTTGATGAGCATGTTTACTATTGCTTAAAAAAATAATGTCATGTTGGCACAGATTATACCGATAGAAATTTTACGCCGAACAGCTTTTCTAATCCTTATGATAAAACTGATCAATGTTTTAGTATTTGTTTCATAAAGTTTTTGGCAAATTAGTAATAAGCATTGATCTCATTTTTTTGCGACAATGCTCATCGAAATAGAATATGTAATTTCAAAACGATACCCATACTAAATTCACATAACATCGGCCATTATTTATCATACCATCGTAATCCAATTGCCGCAATATTTATGTCCTTAAATAACCATATGTTTGATTTTAAACGGTGCTCATCAACGAATAGGCATTTTTTATCGCAGAACTTGTATTGTTAACATTTTAGCTCACCTGAGCACAACGTGCTAATGGTTAGCTATTTGAGATAATGTCCGTTTTTTTAAAGTTTTCCTGCCTCCGCTCGTAAATTTTTGTTTGTTTTTAAAATCGCAGAGTTTGACGAAATGTCATGTGAATGTGTCTCGGATTGTCCGTTTATGATTTGTTTAAATCAATCTGAGACGTGGATTTATAAGGCCACGGGACAAAAAAAGGGGTTTTAAAAAAGAAAAACTTCTAAAATCTTTTCTTTGAAATCGCAAGTCCCGGAGGTTAAGTGTTTGGTATGTTACATCGTATTGTGGTCCTCTTCAAAGTTTGTTCATATTATGCTACTGGCGTACCAAGGTTACCAATTTTACATAAACTTATTTGGGGAATATCTTCAAATATCTTTTTGTCTCTAACCGAAAAGCCCAAGGCTTTCATATTAGGTTTGGAGCTTCATCTAGAGGCCTTCTGCAATGTTGGTTTAAAATTATGCTGCTTGGTTCAAATCTTGCTTTGCAACATGTTCATGAGTCTAACATTGAGTTTTGTAGCGAAAACAGTTCACAATCTTCTTTTATAAAACAGCCAAGCCAAAGACATTAACCTTTGTATTGTGGTATCATATAGGTATTTTCTACGAAGTTTGTTCAAAATATATCCTTATAATAAAAAAGGCGTCGCCTTAGAGGCGACCGATTTTACATATATTAAGGGAAAAATGTTGAAAATCTTACATATTCGGAATGTAATTTTCATGAAAAGGTCATCTAACAAAAATAAAAATATTCCATTGGGTCAAACTTGGCACCGCCCCGCTAAATAGACTTATATGGGGAAAACCAGTACATCTTCAAAAAAAAACGAAAAGCCCATGGCTTTCAAAAAAGGAATCTGGAACCATCATGATCAAATTATGCCCCAAGGGTCAAAAGTTACTTCGCCTTTGGAAAATAACCAGTTCTACATTGAATTACATAAGAACAATCGTTAAAAATATACTTGTCTGAAACCGCAATACTTATATTTGGAATGTAGAACCAGGTAGAGGTCATCTACAGTTTGTTGAAATTCTAACCACGCCCCATGGAGGACATTTGTATTATGAACATTTAGCAAAATATTTTTTAAACTATTTCTGAAACAACAAGGCCGAGATATTTGATTTTGGATATGTAACAAAAGATAGGGGTCTTCTACACAGTTCCTTACAATCGTGCCTAAGGGGTCCAAAACGGCCAAGTCCCATTAATAACGTGATAATTGTGGTCTTATATCGCAAAATAACTTCAATCTAAATCTCTGTAATGACAAGGCCCAGTGGTGGAAATATTGGTTATTTGATATGGAGCTTAGTGTTTGTATTTCCCATAACTTAAGAGTCACTCTCTAAATGGTAACTGATAAGTTCAAATACGTATTTTTTTAACGTAGAAGCTTTGTAGTTACCAGCTCAGCCACTCAGCATCACACATATATACTGTACTGTTTGACTGTTATTATTGATTCAAAGATCTCGTGAACAAAAGGTACCTTTAATACAATGTTTTATATTAATTTCTTTTCATAATGGACTTTTGATGATCAAAATAAATTGACCATATTGCATTACTTATTTCCAGAAATGCATGCTGGTCCACACACAATACAGCTCATAGACGAATTTGCAAACGCTTGGGACATAACAAGAAAGAACCTGGGACATTACGGTAAATATTTACTTCAATACTTTTTAATTTTTAGATATCTTTTAAATATAGTTAACAATTTTACAGATTTAATAGTTTTTACTTGTAAATGAATTTTATAATAACTTACATTTATTTTCAGCCTGTCGCACAAATGTCGGCAATGTGCGTGTCCCTAATGAGTTTTTATGTACACCAATACATGACGGTACACCACTGGCAGTGTTTTTGCCCGCCACAGATGGACATGGGTTGTGCTCGTATGTTATGACACATTTTCTGTGTCATAAACAGAATGAAATGATGAACGTATACATAGACGCAGAAAGGTACAACTATTAGTTATTACAATTGTACCCATTAAATTGTCCTGAATGGGCATGATAAACGTGTAACACAATAACCCTGAATATAACATTTACAAGCTCTTGGATTAAGCAATTCAAACCGTCTTAGGCATGAGATTCATGTTTGATGTCATCATCCACGAGGAAACGAAATTGATTTTGCAAAATCGATTCATTGGTAAAACTAAGAAAGAATAACTATTTTTGATGTATGTCGTGAAAACCGATTGAGAATTTTTAAGGCGCATCATGCAAATATTTTTTCGATTCTATCTTTTTTTCGCAAATCTTATCAAAAGACGACTTTAAACAATGCCATGAATAGGTTCGGCGCTTTTTTTTTCGAAATATCATGTAAGAATGAATTATACCAATAAATAGATAATATTATGTGAGTTTTGGATAAAGATCAAGTTTATCATGCGATACTTAGAACCATGGAAGCGCGAGGCTTGCCGAGCGCTTCCATGGTTCGTGCCGAGCATGATAAACTTGATCTTTATCCAAAACTCACATAATATTTATTAATCCTATTATTGTCTCCCTTTTTCCAGTAATAATTATCAACTATAGCATTTTTTGACGATTTTGCTCTTGCGTAGTTGACAAAAACAGATTCTCCATTTTTTGGAAAAACCCATAAAATGATCTAAAAATAGCGATAGTATATAGCTCAAGTTTATACGATCGTTGTTATCCTTTCAATTTTCATCTGGTAATAGGATAAAACCATTCAATGAAAACATGAAACCTGATAAGGCATAATTGGGACATACTTATCTGATGACATGTTTGAAATCGCCATGTAGCCCGGTTGTATTAAATAGTATTTGTCGATTTGTTTTTGGTAATTTTTAAATGTTTAAATTAATTGACTTGAATGCCCAGTTTTGTAGGAATAATTAAAAACATATTTGACTAATGGCCTAAGTAATTTAATGTTATCGCATTTGAGCGGCCAATATAGCTTTTTTGTTGAAACCAGTTTAAACAAGTTAAGCGGTGTGGCTAACAATACTAGGTACAGTTGCATGTGGAATTCATTTTTCTGTAAATGTGGGCGTAAAATATATTTATGCTTCCTTTCAGACATTCAGAAATACAAAAAATAGCTCCCATGGACATATCAGCAGCTCATCTGATCAGCTACGATGAAGACAACGACCTGATGCCTTTAGTATTAGCAAATTGCCACTATGCATTTGAAGTTGGTGTAGGAACGCAAATCGAGTACGATCTTGTGGGTCTAGAGAGACAAGTGATGGATAGGTTTCTGTTCTCGAAGTCTTTGATTGACCTTCAAAAGATTCCAATGGTAAGTTTTCAACATCAACGAACATAAGAATCATGTTTACATTTTTAGCTGTTCATTAGTATTTCATTAGTTAACCGACCACCTTTCATGTTCGTGTTTATTTTAATATTGATGTCCACTGGAAATACAAAAAAAATAACGGATGAGCGTATGCTTAAACTAACGATTTTACAATGACCCTCTATCATTATTTATGTATTTATGAACTCTAAATGCCCATTTAGAAACGTGTGCATGCGTTTGTTTCGTCAAGTTTCATTGAACGGAATTGTTCACATTTTGGAAAAATAGCACTTTTCAAATAAATTGCCATGCATTAAAAACTATGTGTACACAATGTTCAAATTCTTGGGTAACACAAATGTTTAATATATCAATTTTTCTATGAACAATCTTAAATCAAAATTGATAAAATTATTGAGCATTGTTGACAATTTGAAAATATGTTAACTCTAAAAAGCGTTAAAAATACGCTGGCTATTTTAATAGTCTGAAAGGTCTAGTACCGGGTTCAAATCCCAGGGAAGGAGATATTTTATTAAATTTTGAATTGATGGTTCAATTTTGTAGAATATTCCAAATATTATATATTTGTAATAAGATACATGTAATGACATTAAAAACATACTAAAATATTTTTTCAACTCTGTTTTATTAAATGACGAATAGGAAAATTATCAAAATTCAGTCAGTATGTTCAATGCAAATACAGGTCGACGTGATGATATACAGAACGGAACTTACTAATGTGATTGTACTTGAGAAAATTCAACAGATAATACCTCAGGTAAGAATAAAAGCTTGCGCTAATGACTTAATGTATGTAAGATTTATATCTTGTCAACTGACCTATTGTGAACGTTCAATTTGGTAACATCGCTAATCTTTCAGATCTTAGTATATGGGTTTGTTGTATTGTTGTTGCATTTTGTGGGAATGAGGTGTATTTTTATAATATATACATTTTACCTTCGTACTCAATCATATAGGGTTGTCATTTACTTCTTACATAATTGTAATTTAAATTGTTCCTTGTCTTGCCTCTGTCTGTGTATTGCATTTTTTGTTTGTACATGGTTATTGGTTATCGATATGTACCTATTCAGCAAGTAAATTTATCTAAAATTCTAGGCCAAACTTAGCAGCGCTATCAAAATCCAAATTTGCGACGAGTTGAGGTATCTACCAGACGTGTGTACCTCACTTCAGAACCTTGACATTGCCATCAGTTTCCTTCAAATAACTGGTGGAGATCACAATAAGTCTCTTAAAACATTCATGGAGGAGATTCTACAGATGGGCAGCACATTGCTGAGTCCAACGGTTGTTATTTTACTTTACAAATACAATATAACAAGACTATATTACAACGGGACTGTTATATTTTGTATGAAAATCTTAAACCACTCCGTTTTATATTAAACAGACAGTATTTAATGAAAATATAATTAAATTTGAGATACAATCTATGAGATAAGGAATTAAAATTTTATAAAGATCAAAATAATACTTCGGACGTAATTTAACACTATAAATACAGTTTTGTTTTCACAAGTTAAATTACGACAATAATGAGTTTTAATGTAAAAGTGTACTCGAATATGTTATTCGTTATTGTAATGTGTGGTTATTCTTTTTGCTCGGCACATACAGTGTTTTATTGTGAGTGTAGTAACAAATAATTAACTCTTATGTTTTGTTTCCCTTTTTCTATGTAAAGGCTTGCAAGTCATGTGAGCTTCAACATACGCAGGCATTGTGGCTGTTGGTGTCGTTTCAAAAATCTAAGTTGCAAATCGATAGTGGACAAACTCATGAGGTGAGCTTTGTGTAAATGTTAAAAATTAAAAAAACACTACTTAACAACTATTCTTAAATCAGAAATACCATTAAGACAATCTTGATCATTATGAAACTCTTATTTCAACTTCTTCGGATCCCAACGTTAATTCGGCATGTATGAAACCATCGACATGCACGATATGCGATCAATGAGCAACTTTCAAATCCTCAATTAAAGCTGTATTTTATCAGTTTATAAATTTCTTCAAAGATGTAAGCCTGTATTTGTTTAATAACATATGTTTAGTTGTCAGTAGCACTTGAATATCAAATTCAATCTAATTTGATGACTGCATTTTTCGAAATTTCGAATGAGCATCTTATTTTAATTCATCATTTATTTGGTACTGAATAAAATATGTTTAATTTACCACTTACAACGAATTCGTCTGTGAATAGGGTTATAAGTGAGGTTCTCTGTGTGCTAGTTATGTTTGCAAAGAAAAAAATATATGTTTCAGGAAACATTTGAGACGCTGCCAAAAGAATTGCTATGTGACATTCCCGAAGATATCGGTAAAAAATTCAAAACGTACCTAAGGGATTTGAGTTCTGAAAAGTTGTTAAACATGCTGGAAAAACTTCATCAATTTCTCATTCTTAACATGGCAGTTCGTGAAAACACCGCCGATGAAGACTATGTCGATAACACAGAATATAGGTAAGTAGTTTACAATGTTTAAGTTAAATTGTGTAGATTTCCATAGTTTAATAATAGCTGGTTTTCTTTGTATACGCTCTAGTAGATGTCTTATCTGTCCGTTTGTTTTGATTAACAGTCTTTTCGACGGACTGGATGCGCTGATCGAAGACGAATTCCTTCTTGCTAGTTTTCCACAAGAGGTGTTGTTCAAACATAGTGTTAATGCATGGGTTATGGCATATGAAGAGCTTAAAAGGAAAATAACTCGGAAGTAAAGACAAACATATATGTGAGTGCGTGTGAGTAAACACTCAGATGAAACAATACACAACAGTATGTATATGTATATATGATTCAGAGCCATGGTCGTTTGCGGGACAACCTAGTTTCTAAATAGTGTATGTATATTAAAACATATTATTAACTAAAAGCTAAAAAAAATGTTTGTAGATAGCGGTTATGTGTTTCCACAAGAAGTGTGTACATAGACAGTAATACATATATTATAATTGAAGCAACGTGTGTATACAGCTAACTGTTAGTTAAATTTAAAAGAAGTGTATATAGACTTTTTTGTATGGCGATAAAGATAAGTTTATTTGAAACAGAGTGTGTGTATATAGGTATTATTTAGATCAATTGAATCGTGTGTGTTTATTTTCGTGTTTGTAATTGCCCGTTACTTTACCTTGAACACGTATGTGTTTAAATTTCATTGGCGAAAAGTTTGTATAAACAGATAACGGTTAGTTTATGTAAAAAAGTGTTTGTAGTTTTTAAAATCAAAACATAGTTATAATTATCAATACTATATCTATAATGTCTGGCGAAACGTTGCAAGCGAGAACATAAATAGTATGAAAGGTTCGTATTTTGAATTTCGTTTTTTGAAGCATGCCGCAATAATGCTGATAGTTTTATGACACTTTCAATCATTTGAAAATTTGAGTTTATGTCTGTATATAGTAATTTTGTTTGGTTGAAACTATAACTTTTATTTGAGTAAGTGCAATGGGATATGCTGTAAATAGACAGTTCCCTCTCGTGCAAGTATAGCTTTTGTTTTGTAAATATAGACCCGTTCGTTTGTTTTGGACAAGGTAAGAGACGTTTTGGACAGAATATAAGCTAAAGATTAGTATAGCAAACAATCACGAATTATGTCACTGTTTTGGAGATATAGAACCGTGACAACTTTTATTTTTACCCAGGTTATTGATGTTTTGTACATATAAATAAAGCACAAATTGTTAGTTTCTATAATGTTTACGTTTATTGTTTGTAAATATAGAAAAGCAATTGAATTTATTTTGACAAAAAATGTTAGTAACGATCTGTTATTTGAGTACAATATTCAAGTGTTTTATGAGTGTACATTTCCGGTTAACATTCTTACATTAAAGGTGTTCATACTGAATAGTGTGACTTCATGTTTTCATGACTGCTGAGAATGTTTGAATTAGTTGATGTGGTTTGTAAATACGGATATGAATGCGTTTTAGTGTAGTTTTAATAATATTCTGTATTTATAGTAAAATCCATTCAGTACATTAATATATATCACGTTATTTTGCTTTCTGTAAATATTGATCAGTTTTTATTCAAGGCGATGGCTTGATGCGAGGTTGGTTGTAGTGCTGCAGTTTTAAATGAAATTGTTTCTTTTGTACAATGTATATACAAAACGCTCGCATGTCTGTCTTATCAGTGAAATATTGTGCACGCTTTTGTAATTTTAAATATGAATGCATAATAAAACAAATACAACAAATGATTGTGAAGATTTAAGCACATGCATGGAAAAAATGAGACGAGTCAGAAAAATACAACTGACCCTTTTAAGTCATTCTATAATGTACAAAGTAATTGTTTAAGCATTTATATATTACATGTTTTGATATTGATAGTATTATAACAACGGTTCAACTGATGGTTATCTGTATACACACAATATTACATTTTTATAGTAGTTTTTTTATAAACGCTTTTTGTCAGTTTTGGTTAAAGTGGTCCCATTTTAAACCGCGCTTTGGAAAACGATCTATAATATGCATGTTATGAATGTGTTTAAATAGATATAATGCGAAGTAGTAGATTGTTTGTTTTAGTTTATTTAGTAATGTCATCATATGTTTACATTATTTTTGTTCTCAACTCTCCGATTGATTGAAGCGTAAGCTAACTAACTGTTTCAGTTTTTGATGCGCAGTTCACCCTAAAGCGCAAGGTTTTGACACTTTTCTTTTAAAATGATGTACCAGTGTACGACACTAGATCAGTACAGTAATTATTTTGGTATTTAAAGAATTTCAAATTTTGAAAACAGGTGTGGCGTTTATTTTTATTTGCAATACGACTAAGTTTTCCAAATTTGATCATGTATTAAATTACATATATTATAATATAGGAAAATTGTATATTTTATGCGGTTGTTTGTAAATTTCTTTTTTGTTTTGAATATTGATAAGTGTATTCGTGCATATCTATTTGGTTTATTTTGCTTTTTGTATTATGTTGAATTAAATTTAGTTGTATTCATTACTTTTGTGTAACCTTTTATAATTATGTGATACATATGATACTTTTAGTCGTAATGATTTAATACATATTTATGTATTATACAGATCATTTGAGAAATATTTCGATTCCAGTTGCGGCAAATCAAGATTTTGGTTATTTGATAAATAAGATGATAAATAAAATACATATTACATGATATAAATTAATATATCTGTTAAACTAAATGATATTTTCAAGTAATACAGATTCTGAGATCCTTAAAATATATATACTTGGTATAGCCTTTATTAAATTTTAAAACAAGTTTAATGTATATATTTGTTCAAGCATATGAACATTATTGTAAGAAGTCAAATTAAATATATACATCAGTAGATATGACATACAATATATTTATAGCAATCGATTATTTTCCTGTCAGTATAATGAAATTATCAGTTCGTTTCGTTGCACATACGTATACATATGAAAAAAATCATCTGTTTATTGCGTATATACCTACGTATTGTGTAAACATATAAAATACATAAATTGTGTCTGTATACTAATGATTTACATAAAATTGTGTACATATATTAATACATCAAAATATATCTGTTATAATTGAGTTTATACAAAATATGTCTGACTTCATTTATATCGGTATTTACATAGATCGTCCTGTATGCCTTTTATGGCGTCATTTTCCTCATGTTCATGACATCACTGGGGTTGTTAGCGATTTCTGTCGTTAATTGTAAAAAGAAATTCGTGAACATTGGGAAAATGATGGATAAATAGAATGACACGCAAGTGTTGAATACCGATTATTTGATCGGCACAAACAATAACGGAAACACCCTCCAAAGCGGGTGTATCATGGATAAATGGTTTTAATAATTGTTAAAAAAATAGCGTTTACTTTTCTACAAAAGTCAACAACAACAACAAAAAGAAACTGCTAATTTTAAAGCAGATCTACTATAATTGTTTTTTTCGAATTATTACCATTCAAATCGTGTATACGCTAGTGAAAAGAGTTTGGCTTGGGGGAATAATTTAGTTTAAGTACGCAAAAAACGATAAAAAAATTAGTGTATGATTATTGTGAAATTATATTACATGATCAGCTAGATAGATCTATATGATTGTGTCTTTATTGTGAATAAATAATTGCTTTTTTTCTTGATTTTGTGTTTGTATTTTATTATTATTAACATATTTCCATTTTGATGAAAAGTATGCATCTATGAATTGATGCATTCTATAGATGTGTTTGTTTTGTGAAAATCAAAATAATGTTGAGTAGTGATAGTATTGATTTAAGTTTATACAAGGTACAATTCAATTCTCTGACATTTTTAACTAACGATATGTCATACTTAATTGTTTTATGTATTTGCATAATTAAGTTTTTGTTTTAACATATATGATTACATAATTGTGTTTGCTAAGGCCTAGTTAAAGGTTTTCTTATTTGACCTCCTTGCCTAAACCATATGTATTACATCCCTTTGTACGGGCAGCCGGCTGTGGTCACAGTGCGGCGACCCTTATCACCGGAGATAAATACATGTGTGCATAAGAAATGGATAATTACACCATTCATAAGTCAGCTGAAAGATAATATTATAGATACGCATAGAATTTGTATAATAGATTAATGGGAATATCACATGGATTGTCCAGACACCCTTAAACTAGGCCTTTAAACGTAATTCCCATGATCATGTGTGCACTTGATGAAGTTTGAAGTCTTGCTTCATATCAGCACTGTTGTTGTGGCTAGCAAGTTTAGTTTACTGAAAGTATTTTGTTGTGACGTCACTTCATGTTATTCAAGATATTCGGTACGTTTTATGTTGTGTTATCAACATAAAATGATGGATAATCTGAAGAATGTTTTTTGGAAAGAAGAAACGTTTATTTTCTCTGTATAAAATGTTGAACCGTCGTCACTTCTCGTGATTCTTATTTCTCAGTCTCACTAAACGTGTAACCAACACATGGCTGCATAACGACATATATAGTACGCACTAATGAGTTACGATTATGCATTACGTACACGTCCTAACGTGTACCTTAATGTTCACATTATTTGGTATTATTTTAAGTTTTTACTGTGTTTTATAATCAGCCTATTGGTAATATGTGTGTAGATTTATGTGTGTGGTATAAACTGTTAAATTAAGGACTCGGTTGCAATTTGATGCATTCGTCATTAAAAACAGCTATTCATTCGTTTACATACTTGCAATAGTATTGTGTATAAGCTTACTATTGTAGATTCGAAAAAGCGCGCATTGCATGAAAATTTTCATCTCATGCTATTAAACAATATATATTTAAGCTGGAAGTTTTAATTACGTATGCTTTCATCTTGAAACAACATTTTATTTAGTGAATGTGATTGTGCATGAAACTTTTGATAAACACTTTGATTTAATTATGCATACTTCATTTGTAACCAAATGAATTTATTATTAGGTAGCATGCTTTTTTCATGTATAATAATTTTTGTAATAATAAGAGCTATTATTGTAATCATTTCAATCAAAATCGTAAAATCATGTAGAGTTTATCGCAATACATGACGTTACGTTTGATTGATGATTAATAGAATGTATATTGTTTTCTTTATATTGTTTTATTTAAACTTATGGCATAGTAGGACAACACTGAGCGCATACAGTTTATATATCAACAAACACCTTTTTGGCACAAATTTCGCGTTTGGGTTGCTTTTAATGTTATTTATTTGATTCTAAAACAATTCGTAAAAGTCTAACATTAAGCGGATTCCAATAGCCAGTCTGCTTATATTTTTGTTTCAATTGAAAGACATTACACTTCAACTACTGTGTTTTGTTTCAAAAGGGGCTTTTGAGGAAATCTTAACCGGTAATACTGCTGCAGTGCATAATGAATTTTAGTTGCAACAAGATCGAGTACCAGTATGTATACTGATGACGAGTTTCTCCTTCGAAACAGTTTCCAATGACTTTTTAAAAATTATAATTGTAACGAACATTTACATGGTCGTTCTAATTATGTTTTAAACTAGCCGTTGCCATAAGTTTATGTTCCTTTCTTAAGAGTGTGTCTTTGGTTGAATGCATGTTGAATTGTTTAATAATTTGTACTTAATTTTTTTATCATATGTAAGTTTGTAAATGAAACACATTCTGAATAATAAACACGTTCTGCGTAATAAGTATTACATTTTTGCAAAGGTCAAAAAGTAGGCTGCCAGGTGATTCATTTCTTTGTATACTATAGACAATCGTATATTTGCATTACAAACGCCTATATTTCCTAAATTTTTGGATTGTTTCGTATATGTTTGTGAAATTTTATAACGAACGCATCTTAAACAGGTCTATGGAAAGTACTACTGTACAAGCAGCTACAGGCTGAAATGTCTTTTTCTAGCTCGATTTGATGGTAGCAAACCTTAAAAAGAAGATAATTATAAGGTTTAGTGAATGTTTAAGTTATTTAATTTTTTGCAAATTGGTCAGCATGAACATGTAAAGCAAGTATTTTATTCATTAAAACACCGTGTAAGATTTATCAGTCAAGACAATGGCCCATTGTGTAATGACGTTTTCTAACACTAACATGCATATATTGTAAGCTGTATATGCCAACAGTTTTATAGTGATGTGGAAAATTACTCATGTATGTGACCTGTTTAACTAGAGATCTATGTTAACAGCCTTTCAAATACCCAGTATTTGTGATTAATTTTAAATTTACATATGTGTGTCATTTACATACGAGTGTGCGAATGAAAGTATGAATGTATATACTTGTGTTGTTGTTTTATTTCCACTATAACAAATGAGCAGTATGGTATTTTCAAACAGTAATTTCATTATAAGATACTCGGGCGTCAAATATAATAGTACTATCACAATTACCGCTTGATTTGGATTACTTTTTTTTTCAAGTATATTGTATGCGACCGTTAATACGAGTTCAAATATGCGATACACCGTCTGTGATCAGAAACAAACCCTTTTCACGACGAAAAGCAAATCAATTTGTATTGTTTTTTAAAATAAGGATGCAATAAATCCAGTTAATGCCACTGATTAAATCTCACATTATAGTTGGTTAATTTATACATATCTAGATAAAAACCAAAAACGACGACGGTATTTTAGTAAGTTACTACTACATAAAAAACAAGCTTATTCTTTGAAGTGATAACCCTCGCAAAATAAATGTATTGTGTTTATATATGGTCGCATTTTCAAGCTTGCAACCCGAAACTCTGTTCACAAAAAAAGAAGCAATTTACAGAATACCAAAAAAGCATGTATGAAACACAACAAAAACAAGGGCAATATGAGCCTGATTTTCTTTTTTGACAGACCGACATATTGATGAACAGGGCAATAACTGTAAAATAACAAAGTGTAGGTTTATTTGTTATGCATTGCCATTATTTTAAGTTGAAATCACAAACTATTATTCTAGCAAGCTGTTTTCCTTTATCTAAAGAAAATACAGTTGACATATAGAGAGAAAAAAAGAGAAGAGATTTCAGGCATTGACCTGGGCCCATATTCACCAATCAATTCGTGACTTAAGTCTAGGAGTAAAAAAAAAANAAAAAAAAAAAAAAAAAAAACTGAATTATTCTTAATATTATTTCTTGTTGCGTCTAAGTTGACATTTGCTACCTTAAATTTCCTTATTCTTTATATAGAACAGTGTGACATTAGCAACATAAATAACATGCACCTATTCAAAATCTGAAGTTATATATTTGGGTATCTAAGTCTAATCTTTATACTAGTGGCTAAGAATAGGTTGGTGACTATGAGCACATCCACTTGACGACTAATCTTCCTGGTCGTATTTAATCATCGAGTTTAAAACTATTTAAATTATATAGAAATATTCAGTAGAAACAATAGCTTCACAATGACCCCACACACAATACAGTAGCATAAAGCGTGGCATGAATATAGCATAAGTCGTCATTAAAAACGTGTGGCAACAGGGGACGTAATTATGCAAACATAAGCATTTTGTCGATAGAAAAAGTTGTGTCCCTTTCTTGGCAATAAGTATGAAAATGTTTCATCCCTTGCAAATGAAATATTTTGCCAATGGGTATGTTTTATATGTTTCAGTGAGGTTGTACATCATTAAACGAATAAGTAATCAAAAAAATAATCATATTAAGCCTTTAATCAAGTATCATCTAATTGATAGTTCCATTATATCTTATTTTCTGCAAGTACCAGCATATATAATAGTGTATAAAAGTACAAAGGAAATATAAACGTGAATTAAAACAAGTACACAAACATATTAAATACAATTAATAAAAAACGTTTAGAAAAAGAAGTTGTAGTAGTAGTAGTAGTAGTAGTGGTAGTGCTAGTGGTAGCGGTAGCGGTAGCGGTAGCGGTAGCGGTAGCGGTAGCGGTAGAGGTAGAGGTAGCGGCAGCGGCAGCGGCAGCGGCAACGGCAGCGGCAGCGGAAGTGTCAGTGGCAGTGGAAGTGGAAGTGGCAGAAGCAGAAGCAGTAGCATAGAAAGCAGCAGCAGCAGCAGTAGTAGCATCAGATGCAGTAGCAGCAGCAGTAGCAGTAGTAGTAGTAGTAGTAGTACTAGTAGTAGTAGTAGTAGTCGTAGTACATGTAGTAGTAGAGCTGAGCTGAGTCTCGGAAGACTATACGTATGCGCTGTTGAATTGTCAGTTCGGGGGCAAGGCCTGCTGCGGCTAGGCAGTTCGATGCAAGAGTGACAGTCCTTGTTGCACGTAACGTTTACCAACGGGCTTGCAGTAGGAAAAGGGCGGCGCGCTTTTCGCAGGCTTCTCTTTCGAGTTGCATACTTTCTTGCCTCAGCTACCTCGATGCCGATGTTCATCGACTGTCGCCAGGCGGTGCGCTCTTCGGCCAAGGTTTCCCATGTGTCTGTAGCGATTCCGCAAGCTTTGAAGTCTCTATTGCAGGCATCCTTGGACCTGAGGGCTAGGCTACCCACGGGTCGCGTGCCAGTGTTAAGCTGGTCGTACATGAAGTCCTTTGGTTGGCGTTCATAATCCATTGGGCGCACGTTACCAAGCCAGCGGAGGCGACGTTGAGTCAGAAGGGCGAACATGCTTGGGATCCCAGCACGTTCTATAATGTCACTGTGCGGGATACGATCCTGCAACTTGATCCCGAGATTGCGCTTTAGGCATCGCATGTGGCAAGTGTTGAGGCGGAGTTTATGTCAGGTGAGGGTCGTCCAGGTTTCACTAACGTACAGCAGTGCTGAGGACACAGGCCTGATACAACCTGATCTTGGTATTCGCTGTCAGTAGCTTGTTCTAACATACTCGTTTTGTCAGTCGTTCCATGACAGCTGAAATCTCAACGATGCGTTTGCAAAGCTCAGTATCGATTGACAGGTTTCTGCTGATAGTGGACCAAAGGTTGATGAAGTCGTCGACCACCTCCAGGGTATCATCCCCGATCTTGATACAGTGTACGTTTCTAGCATCCTGACCAATGATGTTTGTCTTTTTCAAGCTGATAGTGAGAACAAAGCCTGTGCATGCCTTAGCAAAGAGGTTAATGAGTCTCTGGGGGCCTCCTCTGTAGCGAATCATAGTCCGCAAACATCATCTCTCTGACTAGAACATCGGTCACTTTCCTTCTGGCCCAAAATAGAGCGAAGGTGAACAGTTTCCCATCAGACCTGGTGTGAAGGTAGATGCCATCGATGGACGAATTTGTGCATATAAATGTCAAATCATATGTTATTATTTCGAGAAATAGAATTATTTGATGAAATTATATTTTCATAACTTTCCCCTGAACTTCCATCTCTGCAGAAATGAAGGATCATGCATAGTTTTTATTTTCTAGCACACTGCACTGGCTGAGAAAAATCTTTTTTTTTGTGTAGCAATAATCATAGACAATATACAACATTTTACAATTATGAGAGCCTCCAAAAACTTGTCGTTACTTTATAACCGAAAAATTAATGTCATGGCTTTAAATGGTTTACCTCCCCTTATCTTATCAGATATATGCTATGCACGAGTCCATGTAATACAAGCCTTGCTACCTATCTCCTTTTCAACATTTCAAAAAATGATTTTAAACGGGTATCTATAAATTGTTGCCTTAAGTTTATCCCATTTTCTTATACAACTCGTTCACAGTGTCTATCAACTGTTTAACTTATTGACAATTAAACACCAGTTACTCAAACCATCTGAAAACAACAGCCACCTCTCTACACCACCCAACTCCTATCTATGGCAGTTGGTTGTTGTCAGCAGGTTAAATTAAGTCCTTAATTTTTCGATAATAAAGTAATGACAAGTTTTTTGAGGCTCTTAAAAAAGTGAATCAATGAAGTAAGGATTGCGATCATCACTACCACCTACTTAAAAACTGTGACTAATTAAATATTAAACATGCAATCCCCATATACATTTATAAATTGATTGATTGATTGATTTATTCGTAAATACATTTATATATGTCATACAACAACAGTTCATACAATACATTCAAGTCACAACTTTAAGAATTTAATTGCAGTTATCACAGATTTAGAATCACAATGCATTGATATATCACATTTATAAATCACAGTCAACGTTAATCAGTTACATTCATTTACACATACATAGTCAGTAAATATGGCAGAGACATGGACTACAAAGATGTTGAATACAAGACATGATATATATATAACACAGGATGATCCATGAAAGTTTTACCACTTATTTAAATGGGGTAAAACATTAAAACATCATTCTATGTACCTAACCAATTAATTTATGTGACAAAGCAGTCAAGTCTTTCTTTAAATTTCCAAAAAATGTTGGTAAAAATAAATAATGCTCGAGAATGTTGAAAAGGCACTATTGATAATACATAAGGCATTTAAAAGTACATTTGTATGCATATGTGCCCACATACACTTACAATATGCCTCTGCAAAGCAAAGAAATTGCAACAAAATGGCTGGAAATTAGGATTTTTGTCACCAAAAAGAATTATAAAGTCACTGCTCATATAAGGTTTCCTGGCCTTCTCCAGCTGGTACCCATGTTTTCCCAACATGGTCATTAAAAACGCAAATTTCTCCACAATAAATAATTTTCTGGAGAAACCCTGCTGAGAGGTTATGGCAGATATGTGTAAGTTTGTATAAATCCTTTAATTATTGTAGTGGCTTGCAAATTAAAGCAGTTTTTCTCCCCTAAATGCCTGAACATGGTCCATTTTGCCCGATCTTCTACTTCAGGGAGCCACATTTCGCTCATTTTTTAAGAAAATTTGTCAGGATTTTTTCTACATGTAGGCCAATACCTTTGTTATCAATGTTAATACACAGTTGTTTCAAATTGGACTTTGAAATCGTAANTTCAGGGAGCCACATTTCGCTAATATTTAAGAAAATTTGTCAGGATTTTGTCTACATGTAGACCAATACCTTAGTTATCAATATTTTATATTTTATTTACATCTCATCAACACTATACATTATACAAATCACATAAATAAAACCATCATAAAAGTGTTGCCAATCAATAATTTGATTTACAAAAGATGATAAAAGCATCAAATGACTTTCATAATTACATGACTAGTATTATACAGTTAGATAAATCTGTTTATTTGATCATATGACTTTATTGATGCATGGAATATGTTCTCTATCAATGTTAATACAAAGTTGTTTCAAATTGGACTTTTTGGAAAATTTTAATTTTTCCAATTTGTTTAACCTATGTAAGTTTATGGTAAAATACAGAACACTGCTCCAATGGTTTTACACTGCTTACAAGGTTTCGGGTTTCCTGGGATGAATAAGCTTGCTACAAATTAACGCACGATAAGAATAATTTGTTTTATCCTATTATTTTATCATGAACAAATATGGTTAGAGTCTTCTTTAAAAAAACATTTACATTGTTTTTATATAAGTTTAAATGTTAACCATATTTTATCAAACTACTTTGAGTTTGATCATATTTGCCTAGTTACGTTACCAACGTAATTAGTTGAAGGTCGCCGTGGTTTTATGGATATGGTGTCCGCCAAACGACCGGGAGGTAACAGTTCGATCCGCACTGTGGGAGCGTTCTTCAGACACCAAAGTAGGCCAAGGTAATAGACTCGAGAGCGTTACAAATGTGTTGTTAGTACTTTTAATGCAATCTAGCGAAAATAAATAGGTGTAAATTAAACACACGTAATTTGTTATTAAAACCGACTTATAAAGTTAGGAAGGCTAATCTGACCAATCAGAATAGACCATCATGTTGTAGTAGGATTTGCTCCCTTCATTTTCATTATTTACAGTTACATGGTGATCTTTCTTGATATGCATTTCACTTGAGTAAATTGTAGTTTTTTTTTTAACATAATATGTTGGGTTCAATTTATTCATTCATTCATATTAAATATATTCATCAATAGAATATGTTGTATTATGATGAACGATATACGTTTATTGTATAATTGTTGTATTCACTTATGGTACTGAGAAGTGTTGTACCGAAGGAGTGAATCTCAAGACCTGAAAAACTGAATAAGGCGATTACCGGGAGGGGGCATTCTAATAACATCCTAACCAAAATGGTATATGGTATAATTAATAACACAGCGATTATTCATTTTCAGTGGCTTTGGGCTTAGTGGTTAAAGATTGCTAAATGCAATTAAACCTATTGTTTATAAGCTCATAAATGACACTAAGAAGAATTTGTTATTCATATGTGCCAAGCTAACCATTGGGCAAAGAACAAACAAATAATCGTTGTAAAAGAACTTATTAACAGTGCAAAAAAAACGAATAGAATTTTCTTCATTTGTCGACTCGGATCATGCTATCAATCAAAACAAAAATATATTTAAAAATAATGTCGAATTTTTGAAAATCTACTTATCGGAAACAACACGTCTCATATGTGTAATATTTGTAGTAAAGAAGTCGTGTACTTATTATGTTCACAGTCCCATTTAATATCGACAGGAGACTCACTTATATTTGAGAACATTGGACTGGAAAATTGCTCGAAGTAATCCGGTCTGGAAATCCCCAGTTATAACTATGTCGACGAATGCGTATAATTAATGCCCAAGTTCCACACGCAGTACAAGTAAGTTGCTGTTATGACGTGTGGTTCTCGATTTATAGCAGGAAAACGACCCAGACAGACTGGACGTTGAATTTGCATAGGGGCCTTCACTTAATCAGAATTTCGCAGTAGAATGGCAAAACAATAGAGGATCGGTAATTGCCGACGATACAAGTATGACGTAACCCAAGCAATTATGTCGCTTTTCAGCAGTGTGACATCGGACAATCGGCTTCTATAAGTCCCACTGGACGGATGAATGTGAAGGACTTAATGCTTTGCCCAAACATATCGTGTGAAGGACTTAAGAGGCGTAGCGGTATGTAAAACATTGTTGATATATTTGCCTTTATTACTAGAGATCCGTGGTTGTTTGTCACAGTTCGCCTTCAGTTCATATATAAGACTGCATAAGCTGTTGCATAATATTTGGTGATAAACAGGCTATTTCGGATGCATGTTATATAATTACAGTCGAATATTAAATGGGACTTTTTGTGAAACAATATTGGAGTGAACGATCAAGAACTGTTTAATTTGGATATTTTGGAGCGAGCTCTGCCTTTTAGAGAATTTAAAGATAAAAGGAGGAAGTACTCTTGTTTTGTACATGTTAATATTAAGTCTAAGTTAAGTGTATGCAATGTACTGGAAACTTTCATAAATGAGTTAGTGAAAACTATTGTGGATTGAAGTGAATTGTTCACAAATTCGAATATATACATACGACCAATAGAATTAATCCGGACTGTCCTAGATTGTGGGGTTAAACACCAATGTGACCCGTTTAAAATCCTTTCAAAACCACAAACCTAGTCGACTTTGATTATTCAAGCGAAACTACAATCGTACCGACGGTAACATCAAATGGTCTAGTGTGTTCTATACATACATATATACGAGACAGATCACGTTTTCCCAACGATTATTTAGATTAAACGTATTGCGTGTGCTTTCGAATAGTACATAAACAATATGTTACTACCCGATATCTATAACTTTAGACCGATTAAAGTGTATGCTTGCGAAATGAGAATAGTGTAAACGACTTTTAAAGATATACGGTATTTACAATATCGATAAACATGTAACATTGAGTGGTGTGACATTTAAAAAGTTCGTGATGTGGTTCATTTGCATTCTTGAAAAGTTATTACACCATTTTTATGTAAATACTGTGTAATAATTCATCTTATTAATAAAACGCCATAGATAATACTCATATTTATACGTGTATGGATACAAGCCAGTTGATATACAAAACATTGTTGGTATATAAATGTACTTATGCCTATAAGGTAAGTCTACATTTTTCATATTCTTTTGATAGATGTACACGAGTGCAAGAGAGCATGATGATTATAAAAACATCAGTGCCACTACTGCCAGCAACATGACCATAGTCGAAGTATCATCGTGTCACTTAAGACTTTAACTTAAACTTGAGGTTGTTTTTGTTTATTCGACAATTCCAACGTACTTTTGCGGATGCTTCTCAATTTTTGTCTTTTGCTGCTTATTTTTTTGTTCTGCTGTGGCTGCTTATGATGTTGATACTACTATTTCCTCTTCTCTGATGATGATGATAATAATGCTGATGATGGTGAAACATGATGGGATTTGACAGTGTGAAAGCTTAAATGTCAAGGATTTGATTTGAGCTATGCACGCAACATTTCAAATCATGCAAATGACTGTCCTGATGAACATGCAAAACGTCTGATTCATAAGCATATCCTTCCTTACTGGAAAGGATAAATACTGTTTTGCATGTCGAATTTCCAGGTTAATTTCGATACGTAGACAGCGTATCACAATGTTAAAAGTATAAATGATATACATATATTACCAGTGAATCATAGAGAGAATTGTAAATATTTTTGCAAGTTTCTTCATGTAAAACTTATTTAGAAATGTATAAACAGTTTAAAATCAGAACACTTAATACTGTATTCTAGCGGATTGTGACAGTTAAAAGGAAAAAAGATCCTACAAGTAAGTGTTTCTCTAGAGTGTTATTACATCCCATGCTAAACACGTCGGACCTCGGACATGTCCGATAAAAATTTGCTGAGGTCCGGTATCATTTCCGAAACTAGGGTTCTCGTGTCCAACACAAAAATAGATATATAAAACTTTGTTTTGCTTGGAAATGAAAACGAATTTTCTAATCTGCAAAACAATATTGACTGTTAAAAGTGTTATATGTCTGTTTTACTTCGATAGATCGTTTTACGAAAACATAGAATGATATATTACCAACCAGTCGAGCCAAATTGTGCTGGTGACGTAACAAACTCTAAGTGCTATTCTATGGGGGGGATTTCAAAACCAAATCCTAACCAAAATGTGATATGTTATTAATAATAATAAAACGATTATTCATTTACAGTGGCTTTGATAAGTGTTTATTGATTGCTACATGCAATGAAACCAAGTGTTTACAAGCTCATAGATAACACTAAGAGAAAAGTTTGTTTCATATGTGCTGATCTAAACATGAGCAAAGAACATAGAAAATACTTGTTGTAAAACTACTTATTAACAGGGCAAAAAAAACAAATAGAGTCTTCTTCATTTGTCGACTCGGGTCATTCTTCGGGCAAAACAATAAATACATTTAAAATAATGTCGAATTTTTGAAAATCTACTTATATGAACTGACAAATCTCATATGTGTAATATTTGTAGTATAGTCGTGTACTTAATATATTCACAATCCCATTTAATATCTACAGGAGACTCACCAATATTAGGGAAAATTGGACAGGAAAATTGCTCGAAATAATCCGGTCTGGAAATCCCCAGTTATTACTATGTCGACAAATGTGTATAATTAATGCCCAAGTTCCACAAGCAAAATAAGTAAGTTGCTGTTATTACGTGTGGTTCTCAATTTATAGCAGAAAAACGACCCAGACAGACTGGACGTTGAATTTGGCCTTCACTTAATCTGAATTTCGCAGTAGAATGACAAAACAATAGAGGATCGGTAATTGCCGACGATACAAGTATGACGTAACCCAAGCAATTATGTCGCTTTTCAGCAGTGTGACATCGGACAATCGACTTCTATAAGTCCCACAGGACGGATGAATGTGAAGGACTTGATGCTTTGCCAAAACATAATGTGTGAAGGACTTTAGAGGCGTAGCGGTATGTAAAACATTGTTGATATATTTGCCTTTATTGCTAGAGATCCGTGGTTGTTTGTCACAGTTTGCCTTCAGTTCATATATAAGACTGCATAAGCTTTTGCATAATATTTGGTGATAAACAGGCTATTTCGGATGCATGTTTTATAATTACAGTCGAATATTAAATGGGACATTTTGTGAAAAAAAAATTGGAGTAAACGATCAAGAACTGTTTAATTTGGATATTTTGGAGCGAGCTCTGCCTTTTAGAGAATTTAAAGATAGAAAGAAGTAAGTATTCTTGTTTTGTACATGTTAATATTAAGTCTAAGTTAAGTGTATGCAATGTACAGGAAACTTTCACAAATTAGTTAGTGAAAACTAGTGTGTATTGAACATCTTAAGAAAGTGAATTGTTCACACATTCGAATATATACATACGACCAATAGAATAAATCCGGACTGTCCTAGATTGTAGGGTTAAACACCAATGTGACCCGTTTAAAATCCTTCCAAACCCACAAACCTAATCGACTTTGATTATTCAAGCGAAACTACCATCGTACCGACGGTAACATCAAATGGTCTAGTGTGTTCTATACATACATATATACGAGACAGATCACGTTTTCCCAACAATTGTTTAGATTAAACGTATTGCGTGTGCTATCGGATAGTACATAAACATTATGTTACTACCCGATATCTATTACTTTACACCGATTAAACTGTATACATGCGAAATGAGAACAGTGTATACGACTTCTAAAGATAGACGATATCGATAAACATTTAATATTAAGTGGTGTGACATTTTAAAAGTTCATGATGTGGTACATTTGCAGTTTTGAACGTAACGCGTTTCTTTAAATACAAGTACTTCGCCATTTTTATTTATATACTTTGTAATAATTTATCTTATTGATCAAACGTCATCGATAATGCTCATATTTATATGTGTATGGATACAAGAAAGTTGATATACAATACATGTTGGTTTATACTTATACCAAGAAGGTAAGTCTAAATTGTTCATATCTTTTGATATATGTACACGAATGCAGGAGCGTATGATGATTATAAAAACACCAGTGCCACTACTGCCGTCACCGTGATCATAGTCGAATCATCATCATGTTCTTCGTTTTTGACTATTCGACAATTCCCACGTACTCTTGCTGATGCTGCTCCTTTTTTTGTATTTTGCTGCCAGTGTTTTGTTTTCGTTCAAATTCGGGGCCGATATCCGGCCTCATGCCCTATGGAAAATAAGTATATATTGTTCCCACATGGGAGCTAAAAATTCCCAATTGAAGGTTAAAAAAAACACATCTTTAGTTAATCTCCCATCCAGCTCTGTCAGTTGAAGCTTAATAAATATAATATTGAAAACACTTTTATTCTCAATTTGTTAGCAAAACAGCAAATTTCCCAATTTTAGTCAAAACGCCGCGATTTTTTCCCAATCCAAAAGGACCCGGCCCCATTCCCAAATTGGTGAAAAAAACACTGGCTGCTTATTTTTTGTTCTACTGCGGCTGCTTATGATGTTGATGCTACTACTTCCTCTGATGATGATGATGATGATGATGGTGATGATAATGATGGGATTCGACAGCATGGAAGCTAAGAGTGCCAAGGATTTTATTTGAGCTATGCACGCATCATTTCAAATCATGCAAATGACTGTCCTGGTGAACATGCAGAACGTCTGATTCATAAGCATATCTTTCCTTACTGGAAAGAATAAATACTGTTTTACATGTCGAATTTCCAGGTTAATTTCCGATTAGTAGCCGTGTATCGCATGTTAAAAGTATAAATGATATACATATAATACCAATAAATCATAGAGAGAATTGTCCAAATTTTCGCAAGTTTCTTCGCGAAATACTTATTTAGAAATGTATGAACAGTTTATAATCAGAACACTGGGTACTGTATTCTAGCGGGTTGTGACGCTTAAAAGGAAAAAGGTCCTACAAGTAAGTGTTTCTTAAGAGTGTTATTACATCCCATACTAAACACGTCGGACCTCGGACATTTCCGATAAAATTTCCTGAGGTCCGGTATCATTTCCGAAACAAGCGGTCCTCGTGTCCGACACAAACATAGATATATAAGACTTGGTTTTGAATGGAAATTAAAACGAAACTTTTAATCTGCAAAAAAATATTGACTGTTATATGTCTGTTTTACTTCGATAGATCGTTTTCGAAACAATAGAATGATAGATATCCAACCAGTCGAGCCAAATTGTGCTGGTGACGTAACAAACTCTAAGTGTTATTCTCAAGGGGGGGGGGGGGCATTCCAAAACCAAATTCTTACCAAAATGTTATATGTAATTAATAATAATAAAACGATTATTCATTTCAAGTGGGTTTGGGATAAGTGTTTATTGATTGCTACATGCAATGAAACCAATTGTTAATAAGCTCATAAATAACACTTAAGAGGAAATTGTGTTTCATATGTGCTGATCTAACCATGAGCAAAGAACATAGAAAAAAATCGTTGTAAAACTACTTATTAACGGGGCAAACAAGCAAGTAGAGTTTTCTTCATTTGTCGACTCTGGTCATGCTATCAAGCAAAACAAAAATATATTAAAGTAATAATGTCGACTATTTGAAAATCTGAAACGACACGTCTTATAATTATGTGTTATATTTGTATTATAGTAGTCTTGTATTTATTATGTTCACAGTCCCATTTAATATCTACAGGAGACTCATTAATATTTGAGAAAATTTGACAGGAAAATTGCTCGAAGTAATCCGGTCTGGAAATCCCCAGTTATTATTATGTCGACAAATGCGTATAATTAATCTCCAAGTTCCACAAGTGTGGTTCTCGATTTATAGCAGGAAAACGACCCAGACAGACTGGACGTTGAATTTACATAAGCCTACACTAAATCAGAATTTTGCAGTAGAATGGCAAACAATAGAGGATCGGTAATTGCAGACGATACAAGTATGACGTAACCCAAGCAATAATGTCGCTTTTCAGCAGTGTGACATCGGACAATCGGCTTCTATAATTCCCACTGGACGGATGAATGTGAAGGACTTAATGCTTTGCGAAAACATATCGTGTGAAGGACTTTAGATGCATAGCGGTATGGAGAACGTGTGTAAGGAGATATATTTGTTGTTTAATATTTGAGATCTGCGTTTGTTTAGTCGCAGTGCGCCTTCAGTTCAATGTTCTTTGTTTTGCACCTACCCAATAAACATATAAGACTGGATAAACTTCCGCTTTATAGTTGGTGATAAACAGGCTATTTCAAATAAATATTAAATAATTACAGTCGAATAGTAAATTGGATATTTTGTGAAAAAATATTGAAGTGAACGATCAAGAACTATTTAATTTGGGATATATTGAAGCGAGCGCTGATTTTTCGAGAATTTAAAGATATAAAGAAGTAAGTATTCTTGCTTTGTTAATGTTATTATTATGTCATAAGTGTATGAAATGGACTGGATATTGTAATAAATTAACTAGGGAAAACTTTCGTGGAACTTCTAAAAGAAGTTAATTGTTCACAAATTCGAATATATACATACGACAAAGAGAATTAATCCGGACGGTCCTAGATTTTGGGGTTAAACACCAATGTGACCCGTTTAAAATACTTTCAAAACCACAAACCAAATCGACTTTGAGTATTCAAGCGAAACATCCATCGTACCGACGGTAACATCAACTGATCTAGTGTGTTCTATACCTACAAGACAGATAAGGTTTTCCCAATAATTGTTTAGATTAAACGTATTGTGTGCGCTATCGGATAGTACATAAACATTATGTTACTACCCGATATCTATTACTTGAGACCGATGGAAGTGTAAACATGCGAAATGAGAATAGTGTATACGACTTCTAAAGATATACGGTATTTACACTGTATCGATTAACATTAAACAAAACGTGGTGTGACAGTTTAAAAGTTCATGATGTAGTTCAAACGCAGGGTTGAACGTAACGCATTTCTTTAAATACAAGAACTACACCCGTGTTATCGTTATTAGTGTATACGTATTTATCTGAGTAATCAAAAGTCATAGATACTGCTCATATTTATAAGTGTATATGGATACAAGCAAGTTGATATACAATAAAGTGTTGGTATATTCCTATGCCTAAAAGGTAAGTCTACATTATGCATGTTCTTTTGACAGATGTGAACGCATGCAAGTTGATATGATGATTATGAAAACAGCAGTGCCGCTATTGCCATTGTATTGATCACCATAATCATTGTCATAGCATCGTCGCAGGCGACGTGTTCTTCGGTTTTGTTCATTCGTAAATTCAGCCGTATTATTGCTACTGCCGTTTCTTTTTTTACTTCTGCTTCTTATGTTTTGTTCTGCTGCTGATGCTGCTGATGATGTTGATTATAGTGCTTTGTAGATTTGTAGAAAGCTCAGCGCAATATTATAGGTATCAATTGTATACATTAAATATCAAATAGTCATAGAGAGGATGTCGCAATTGTCTTAATGTAATACTTATTTTTAAATGTAAACCCGTTCATAATCCTAACATTGAATACTGAATTCTAGCGCATTGTGATACTTATAAAGTAAAAAGTCATTGTTTCTTAGAAGTGTTATTATTTGACGATGATCATAAAGACGTAAATTATCCAAAAAAGTAAACAAAACATGTCTTAAACAAAGACAATCGGCGTTAAAATCAATTTTATGATGGTTCTATATATGGACGCAATTGTATATATCCAGTTGTTACTCGCATTAACGGAGAGCGCCCCTATAAGTTATCCCATCGTTCAGCCCAGCCCAAGCATTATCTTTGTGTCAGGATATATCTTGTAAATTACTGTGCATACATATGTTTAAAACAAGATGGTATATCTTAAATATAGTACAACAGAATTAGAGCCTCGGTCTGTGAAAACTGGGCTTAATGCATGTGCGTTAAGTGTCGTCCCAAATTAGTCTGTGCAGTCCGCACAGGCTTATCAGGGACGACACTTTCCGCTTTTATGGAATTGTTCGTTTAAAGAAAGTCTCTTCTAAAAGAAAATCCAGTCCAAGCGAAAATATCGTCCCTGATTAGCCTGTGCGAATTTAACAATTAAACGGTGTAAAATACAAAGGATTATTAAAAGTTTCGATATTTGTTAGCTATTTGGACCGGTATTTTTAACCCACTTTAACAAACAGGCGCTTATCAATATTATCAAATACAACGTTTAGTATATCGTTTATCTGGAATAAACTGTTTCATTCAGCTAGTTGTGCAGCTAGTATGTCGGATGGGGAAGACGCTGAGAAGATTAAGGAACTATGGGATCGCATCGAGGGCTACGAACATGATCCTGATGACCCGGACTTCCTGTTAGAACAAACGTGAGATTCGCCCATCAATCTTATATGTGTCCCGTTCTGAGAAAACTGGGCATAATGATTGTGCGTAAATTGTCATCCCAGATTAGCCTGTGCAGTCCACACAGGTAATCATGGACGACAATTTCCGCTTTTATGGAATTATTCGTTAAAATGATGTCTCTTCTTAACGAAAATCCAGTTAAGGAGGAGAGTGTCGTCCCGGATTAGCCTGTGCGGACTGCACAGGCTAATCTGGGACGACGCTTTACACACAAGCATTATGCCCAGTTTTCTCAGAACACGACACATATAACAGAGGTTAATATCTTATTTAAAAAGGCTCGTTTAGCCACTTATCAAAATGGAAACGTTCTACTCGTAAGTGATGATTGCTTATTGGAAATATTTTCAAGGGTATTACATTAAAAAAATAGTGTTAACCTCAGGCACCTGAGTCACCAATATTTGTGCATTTCTTTTTTTTCTCACATAATATCTTCACGCCTCCTAGCATCATAAATAGAACTTGTCTCAAAACGTATTTAACGTTGTTGTTTTTATGTTAAGTCTGTTATTAGAACCCAAACGTGGTCTTTAAGAAGTAATTGTATCACAAACGGATTACATGTAACGAGTCCCCGGACCGGTTTCATCGGAGCGGGCTTTAGGTTTAACGGCATATCTGTCTGTCTGTCCGTATTTATTTACGTATAGTGAAGGTGTATCTGCGATATCTAAAGAAATACTAAAGATACTTTGATGAAACGTGGTATACTTATAAAGGGCAATGTGCGGATTATGCATGATACTTTTTCACCACAAGTCAAAGGTCGGGTCGCTGTTATCAAAATTGTATCAAAATTAAAACATACGTGCCTGCATACGTTATTATCATAAAACTTGGTAGAGAATGCAGCTCTATGCTTCCCATATGTATGCCTGTCAATGACTTCCTCTGCCCATCCGTCCCTCTGTCTGTCCGACCGCAAAAACTGAATAAACTAGAAAAGTACGCATCATATAACTGGATTCTGCTTTTTTACAGAAAGTACTGAATATTCCATGACAAAACGTAGTAATTAATGGGTTTTTTTACACGACCGGTAGTGGACTTTTGTATTTATTGCAATACTGCCTTCTTTTCTTACTATTTGTTTTAGCATAGTTGCAACGCAACTATGCTTATGTTAGAGCTACATTTCGAAATGACACATCAAACGGTTGACCATTATGAAGCCTTTCCTGATAAAAAATCAGACGAAATATCTATTTAATATAGTTTATGGTAATTCTTACAATTTTTCATTAAGAAACGTTTTTCTAACATTTTCTTCCAATAATATTGCTTACATCGTTTGTAGTTAATTTTTCTAAGACCGTTTTACATGAAAAAAACTNATAGCACGTGACTGGGACGTGTCGGCTGCTGAGAAACAGTTAAAGGAAACTCTTCAGTGGAGGCGGGAAACCAAACCACAACATGTCGTCTGCACGTTCTGTCAGAAAACAACCGGCTGTCATGCCATGGTAATCAAGTAAAACCTATTACGAGTTAAATTACGTTCTAGGGAAATAAATATTATTTTGTTGTTTGTGAAACGATTTAAAAACACTCGTCTCATAAAAAGTTGAATAAAATACAACTGAAGAGACTTCGAAAACATAGTAACAAAACATACGGGAATGGAGAGAGAGAGAGAGAGTACAACCCCGTTACCATACCGAAACTGGTTATTTGCTCTGTTCATTAACGTATTATTGAAACACGAAAGGAGCTTTTAGTAGAGTACAATTTTTGCTTGCACCCGTGTAGAATACCTATACTATCGACGGGTCAAAGCGTTAAATCTATAAATTAAAAAAAGTACATACAACTCACGCTAAGCTTATATTATTTTAAGCTGTAAAATATACATAAACGCAGTAAATAATGCATTGAAATGTACGAAAATTCTCAACACGTCTGCTTTTTACATAATTCAGCATTGATGTTGACAGGCCCACTTCATTCTAGTTAAAGGGTATGCTATCTTATCAAACAGGCTAATCAGGGACAAAACATTCCGCCTAATCTGGATTTTCGATAAGAAGAGACTTATTTTAAACGAAAAATTCCATTAATTTAAAAGCGGAAAGTGTCGTCCCATATTAGCCTTGCGGACTGCAATCTGGGACGACACTTCACGCTCATGCATCGAGTCCCATTTTCCCAGAGCGATGCTCATTTATATTTTAGCGTCAGGTGGGCTTCGACAAGTCCGGTCGGTCAGTGATCTACTCGTGTTTCGCACAGTGCAGCACCCAAAACCAGTCGGTCGACAGTGCGGTTCAGCACCTTCTGTACATGCTCGAAAATGCCGTGCGGGCCTCTAAACAAGGCGCATACAGCTTCGTCTGGGTCATTGACTTTAAAGGTAGTGATACACTGTATAGGTAGTGATACACTTTATAGGTAGTGATAAACTGTATAGGTAGTGATTCACTTTATAGGTAGTGAGACACTTTATAGGTAGTGAGACACTTTATAGGTAGTGAGACACTTTAATGGTAGTGAGACTCTTTATAGGTAGTGATACACTTTATAGGAAGTGATACCCTTTATAGGTAGTGAGACCCTTTATAGGTAGTGGGACACTTTATTGGTAGTGATACCCTTTATAGGTAGTGAGACTCTTTAAAGGTAGTGATACCCTTTATAGGTAGTGAGACCCTTTATAGGTAGTGATACCCTTTATAGGTAGTGAGACCCTTTAAAGGTAGTGAGACACTTTAGAGAAAGTGAGGCACTTTAAAGGTAGTGAAACACTTCATAGGTAGTGAGCCACTTTATAGGGAGTGAGGCCCTTCATAGGTAGTAAGACACTTCATAGGTAGTGATACCCTTTATAGGAAGTGAGACCCTTTATATGTAGTGAGACACTTTATAGGTAGTGAGACTCGTAATAGGTAGTGAGACCCTTTATAGGTAGTGAGACCCTTTATAGGTAGTGAGACACTTTAAAGGTAGTGAGACATTTTAAAGGTTGTGAGACACTCTAAAGGTAGTGAGACACTTTAAAGGTAGTGAGACCCTTTATAGGTAGTGAGACACTTTATATGTAGTGAGGCCCTTTATAGGTACTTTAGAGGAAGTGAGACACTTTAAAGGTAGTGAAACACTTCATAGGTAGTGAGACACTTTATATGTAGTGAGGCCCTTTATAGGTAGTAAGACACTTTATAGATAGTGATACCCTTTATAGGTAGTGAGACACTTTAAAGGTAGTGAGATACTTTATTATTAGTGAGACACTGTATAGGTAGTGAGACACTGTAAAGGTAGTGAGACACTTTATGGGTAGTTAGACACTGCATTAATAGTGAGACACTTTATAGGTAGTAAGACACTTTATAGGTAGTGATACCCTTTATAGGAAGTGAGACCCTGTATATGTAGTGAGACACTTTATAGGTAGTGAGACTCGTAATAGGTAGTGAGACCCATTATAGGTAGTGAGACCCTTTATAGGTAGTGAGACACTTTAAAGGTTGTGAGACACTCTAAAGGTAGTGAGACACTTTAAAGGTAGTGAGACCCTTTATAGGTAGTGAGACACTTTATAGGTAGTGAGGCCCTTTATAGGTAGTGAGACACTTTAGAGGAAGTGAGACACTTTAAAGGTAGTGAAACACTTCATAGGTAGTGAGACACTTTATATGTAGTGAGGCCCTTCATAGGTAGTAAGACACTTTATAGATAGTGATATCCTTTATAGGTATTGAGACACTTTAAAGGTAGTGAGATACTTTATTATTAGTGAGACACTGTATAGGTAGTGAGACACTGTATAGGTAGTGAGACACTTTATGGGTAGTTAGACACTGTATTAATAGTGAGACACTTTATAGGTAGTAAGACACTTTATAGGTAGTGAGAAATGTTATTAATAGTGAGTCACTTTATAGGTAGTGAGACACTTTATTAATAGTGAGACACTTTATAGGTAGTGCGACACTTTATAGGTAGTGAGACACTGTGTAGGTAGTGAGACACTTTAAAGGTAGTGAGATACTTTATTATTAGTGAGACACTTTATAGGTAGTGAGGCACTTTAAAGGAAATAAGACACTTTAACAGTAATGTTGCGTCCCTAAATTTAGAAAGTATTTGATTAGCGTTTAATTTTCAATGTATATAAAAGTTCGAAAGAAATCTCGGTCAAAGATTTGCTTAGAAAATTTCGCCGAAAGCCGTACTTCACTTACAATAAAAATAACATATTGGTCTGTATTAACTGCAATTAGTTAACGGAAGAAAGATATGTCCCAATTATTTAATATTGGTCTGTATTAATTAAACGTAGTTGACAAAGAATAACACTTCCCCATTATCTCCCCTGCAGGTATGAAGATTACGTCATGCAACCCGAGATTAGCGTTAGCGGTGGAGCACATCGTCTCGAATCACTACCCGGAGCGCCTGGGAGCGTGCATCGTCGTAAACCACGGCGTTCTCTTCCAAACATTCTGGGCCGCCGTCCGGGGCGTCATGCACGCGCGCACGGCAACCAAGATGCACGTGCACCGCCACTTCCACAAGGTAGAGGAGGACTTCACCGAACTGTTTCCGGAAGAGCTAACGCGCTGGTTGTTGGAGGAAATTCGGCTGAACAAGTCCCACCCACCACCGGAGTCGCAGATGACATTCTGGAAGGGCATTTCCGGTTCAGAAGGTGAAGGTCACGATCCCCGTGGTTGCGACTCGTACGTCCGAGAACACGTGGACGATTTTCCAGTCAAAGCATATTTGGACCAAAGCGATAGCGCCGCTAAATTGAAGATACATTTACCGCATCAAAATATTCTAGATGAGGTGTTACAACGACAAAACTCTTAAAATTCATATATTTTGCTAACAATAACATAATGAATTTCAGTGATATAATGCGTAATACAATTTCCATGTAACTTAAATGTTAAGCTGTTTAGTAAACAATGTGAAGACGTACAAACGTTCTTTTTTAAACAGAAATATTGTGCGTGTACACTTTACGACAAGTGTACACGAGCAGTGTCCATAAATGTAACATACCCGGTAAGCAGGCTTTCCAGCACTGCCTTGGAAATTAGGATGGAACAAGGAATGTTTCATGGGGAAACCAGGAAAAAAATGGGACATTCTACGAAATTTCTGACCAAAATTAGGAGTTATAAAGTGGTGAATTGTTTGCACGAAGCAGTTTTTCAATCCAATAATGAAACATACACGTGCTTGAACATCGCCGAAGAGTCGGTAAATTAGTGCAAATAATAATATATACCTGGTAAATCGAATATACATTTTATTTCAAAACTTCAACAAATATCACCCAGTGTCAATGATCAATGTTACAACCACCATACGTTCAATATTCAGATTATTAAAAAAAACACAATCGTAAAAACACCAAAACCTGAATAAATTGATCAGATGTCAGTCAATAATCATTGCAAAGAAAATCAAGTTGTTTCCATACGTTATTCGAAGGTGTACATTGTATCTTCTATGACACAAAATGCAAAATATTTAATTTCAACAAATGTATTTGGTAACAACTGCATGTATTTCGATTCCGGGTAAGCATCACTGCCTTATATAATATTACGGATATTGAGAATTAGTCACTTTTCCAAGCGACATTATTATAGACTTTATCTTTAATTATTTTTATCTTTTAAAATAAATGCGGAAACATCGCCCCATTATTTCGACAATATATGAGCTATAAAACCCCTAGGCTGAAAATCGAAAATCTTGCCAATCTACTCAATATAACATTTTTTTGTAAAGATTCCATAAAACCTTGACCACCTTCTTCTCTCTTAAAACATGATATTCTGAAACCGTAGTTATGTCAGTTATATTTGTTAGAAAGCAAATTGTTGACTCGTTGTATTTGTTCGTATGGCTGTAAAATGAATGATTTCAGAAATAAAAACGTTATAACAAAAAGTTTGAGATTAAAAATATTTCAGTCGCGAGCATAATCTAATATTAAGACAAAAAATCCGCTTATGGTGCCAAACATACGCATGTATATGGCAGATATTTATGAACGATTTCTTATTTACATCAAAAGCACGTGTTAACTTCCCAGGCGATCGTTGTTTTAATGTGAAGTTGTATTTTTTCACAATACCATCAATTCGTCCAACGGAAGTGCAAAAAGCGCAAAAAAAAACGACTGTCACGAAAATTATTGATTTTATTTTAAACTTCATCGTGCTATCCGGTGATAAGAAAATATTGCAGCTAGTGGACAGATAAAAACAGTAAATACTAGTATACAATATTAAGTATATACCGTATAAGCTAGACACGCTTTTGTTCCAAATGACGTAAAACATGTCCGGTTTTTAGTTTTTGAATCAATAGTGTAAGCAGATTTATCAAAAGCTCTACATGGAAATAATAGGCATTATGTACCAGTGACCAATAAGTATTCGTGCATCGTGCAAGGGAAAGTTTATAATCCGTATATGTGTCTGCGATTCCGTGGTTATGAGTTCTAGTGCATGTCTTATAACTTCAAGGCCGATTTTGCGACTCATAGCAGGTTTTATCTATATAAATGGGGATACTTTGAAGGAATACAACATGTACCTAAAAGGAAAAAACCCAAAACAGAATTCTAAAAAAATAGTTAAAGTGTGTGGTTTAAATATCGGAATGCACCGCGTTCCCGCGGTAAGTACCGCGTTTCCGAAGTTATTTCCGATTCGACAGTCGACTAATGTATGATGAACCGCCCTTTCCAGCCTTTGTCGTATTTTTGGAGACCTCGCCCTCAGTTGTTAACGCTTTAAATTGAATACTTTAAAATCGTGTATGATGATACATATAACCGTTTGCTCGTTAGTATGAAACATCTGAAACGTCAAACACACGTATTAAAGCTAATTTGCTATCAAATGCTATGTACATTATAGATTATTAACTTTAATACAGACTACAGTTATGTTACATCGTCAAACCAGCTAACAGTTGACTTCAGTGAGGAGCTGGTTAACGAACTTGTGTGCGTACTTAGATTATTATAATAAGTGTACGTTTTTTTTCCAGAACGTTTGATTTGGTATTGAGAACGGTGAAAAGTTTCACTCAAAAGCTTCGCCGAATCGTGGTCTAGTGGTTAAAAACTGGCGCCAAAAACCAGTACTGAAAAGTTCAATACCCCACTAAAACCCTAACATACTAACATGTCTTTTGCATTTTACGTTAAACCGAAATGTAGTGACATAGGAGCTTCGCATCGGGCACTTTAATACCTAGGGTTACGTCCCCTTTCTTCACGCTGCTGCTCTGATTTCTGCGTGAACATGGTGGCCATATGGGAGACCTATTTGAATTGTTCGTAAGTTTACATTTGTATGAGATGGTAACGTTACTTAAATTCCGACTGGATTTAACATTAAAGGCCTAATGTTCGCTTTGAAATACCACTATATGGAACATAATCAATTTATATATATTATGTATATATATATATATTAAAATAATGGAAAAAAAGGAAGAAACAAAATACAGTAATGCCTCCTAAGCGTGTATAACAGTTTAAGACTAGTATTTATTCTATATACCGCATATATCGGGTTGTATCTGCTTTGTGTAATGCACGTTTACTCATGACAAGTGCATTATACAGGAACATTTTAAATCACATCTGCTTGGACTTAATATTTTACCACTAAGGCTGTATAAACCATTAAATTGTACTTCCCTCATAAAACTGCGTCGACAGCAAGGAGATTTCTTTCTTCAACTAATTAAACGGAGATAAAAATGTATGACAGAAGAACCATGACTATATCTTTCTAGGCAAACGGAATCAGAGAGCCCGCGATAAACTGTCATGTATGTTCATTGAGGTAGAAACTTTTTAAATCCAGAAAGTATTTAACACCTACTTCTGCCAAGTTACTTAAAAATCCATTCACGCTGGAGACAAATATATGCTCAAGGCAAAATGCTGCCATAACTTGTTAAAAATAATGTGCTATATGCTCATTTAAATAAGGAAACAACAGTATGGATTTGTTTTTGATGAAATATAGTATTGTTTAAACTTTTCTCGCAATGTCGTAAAGCAAAGTACACTTGATCCTCAAAACGTAAATGTATTTAAAAGTCAAACATCTGTATCTTATAAGCACAACAAAACTCAATTAAAAGATAAATAATTTAATAATAATTAATTTACAATCTTTGCCAACAGATGTTAAATGACTCAATATACAAATGAACGGTCATTCTAGTAAATGATTCGACACAAATTAAAAAAAAACCATCATTGAAATATGTACACTTCAAACTTTCACAGGCTATACATATTATTTTTGCTCAAACCTGATGTCATTATGATAAATTAACGTTAAACATGAGTTAAGGATTTGCACATTTATCCCAAATACATGATTCAGATTCAGAATCTTTATAAATGTAGCCATATGGTTCAAAATAATAATGCACACAAATCAAATGTGGCCAATATTGACTTACAGTAGCCTTCAAGAGCCTAAACACATTTAAAACTAAACACATTTAAATAACAAATGTATGATGCGCATGTCCAATGCTCTTACACTTATGAGCCTCGCTCTGTGAAAAGGAGGTTTCATGCATGTGCGTAAAGTGTCGTCCCAGATAAGCCTGTGCAAGGGACATCACTTTCCGCACATGCATTAACCCTTTGCATGCTGGGAAATTTTTCGTCTGCTAAAATACTGTTCCTAAATATCTAAAATTAGCATTTTCTTTGATTTTTTTTTCAAAGAATACTATCAGAATAGCAAACAGTTTGGATCCTGATGAGACGCCACGTTCTGTGGCGTCTCATCTGGATCCAAACTGTTTGCAAAGGCCTTCAAAATCCGGTTCCAGCGCTCAAAGGGTTAAACCAGTTTCTCACAGAGCGAGGCTCATATAAACAAGATGATTTGTGCACTGAGCTATTCAACATGACAAAAGCCCAAAAGCATTATAATAAACCAAGGTGGTAAAACTATATAAAAATGCAAACAAAGTACATGTTGATAACTTGTTGGACTAGGGCTTTGTCACATATGTGACTAGTCACCCTGCACCCCTTTCTCATAATATGTTCTTAAGGAAATAACTCAAACAATGATGCACTTTCAATTGACACAAATTCACAGTATTGTTATAAAAGAAATTAAACAAAATATTTGTTTGTTTTTTCATCTAGCACATGTGAAGTATGTTTCAACAAAAACAGTTGAACAATTCACAAGATGCTATGAAAATTAGGCTAGTGACTGAAATATTTTTTATCTGAAACATTTTGTTATGACGTTTTTATTTCAATTCAAATGGAAAAATTGCAATTCAATGGTAACTTGAAAATTCCAACATCGCAATCTGAAATTGTCAGTAACTGCCATTGTTACACTGTAGAAGTCATATTTGCACACAACTAGTCCTTGCATGACAGTCTAGTTTCCACCCAGAACATTCCCCCCTCTGCCCCACTGGTGACCCCCCTGGTTGTTGTCGTCATCAGGTCGTTGACGCCTGCTGGCAGGGGCCTGGCCAAACCCAGCAACACCACCCCTTCTGTTGGGAAAGAACCGGTATCTGTGGTGCAAAAATGTGAGCATTAATTATTAGATGACTGCTTATTTTTTGGTAGTTTCATTTTGTTTTTTACTCTATAGGTAATATAACAAATGAATGATGTTTAGTTGTATTAAATACTACATGTATCTGCATCAAAAGTCACAACTGACTCAAACATATATACTATAAATTTATAGCATATACCAGTATATGGGTTAGGGTATGCGACTTTTAATGTAGGTACATGTATCTGTGAATAATACTGTAAAGGTTTCCATCAAAGATAATATGTATGGAATAACAGCCATAAAACAGCTACCATGATCAGTGACTATGTGAATACTTTAAATCACTAACAACTTGTTAAACGAGAGCTTTGTCACCGACAAAACAACAGTACCCAACAGGATTAATGTTTTGGGAGTAAGAACAAAATCCTGATATTTCAAACGAACAAACTGACGCTGGACAGAGTTTCATCAAAGTAATTTAAGTTCTTTGATAGTACTTATTGCACAGAATCCAGATTTTAAAGTTTACTTATTTCACTTATATGGCCCTCTATCCACACACTGAGTTTCATCATTATTCCAAAAGCCCTTTTAAAGTTATCGCAGGATCCAGATAGTTGTGACTTAACTCATGAAACAAAGAAACTAAAAAAGCCTGTATTGAAGTTGAGATATAAGCCTTGATCTGTGAAAACGGGGCCTAATGCATGTGCGTTAAATGTCGTCCCAGATTAGCCTGTGCAGTGAACACGTCTAATCAGGGAGGACACTTTCCGCCTTTACTTGATTTTCGCTACAAAGAGAATTCCTTTAAATGAAAAATACAGTGAAAAGTGTCATCCCTGATTAGCCTATGCGGACTGCACAGGCTAATATGGGACGACACTTTACACACATGCATTAAGCCCCATTTTCCAAGAGTGCGGTTCATATATCATTAAACACAGAAAAAAATCCCCTGATGTCTTACAATATGGACGGCACATTCAGGAGACGTACACCTCCAAAGTCTTGTGGGTATTTGAACATGAGGAAGAAGTAGAGGTGTCCAACAATGATACCCAACAGCTCGTCAAAGCCCCTGAAATCAAGTGAGTCTCGTTGTGGGAAAACTGGCTAAATGCATGTGCGTCAAGTACCGTCCCAGATAAGCCTGTGCAGTCAGCACAGGCTAATCAGGGACGGCACTTTCCACCTTCACTGTATTTTCGTTTAGAAGGGACCCCCTTTAAACATAAATTCCACAAAAGCGGAAAGTTTTGTACCTGATTAGCCTGTGAAGACGTCACAGGATAATCTGGGATGACGCTTAATGCACACGTATTAAGACCAGTTTTCCCAGAGTGCCGATCAAGACATTACAACTGAGGTTATTACTAATTCGTACAACTTTTAGACAGTATGAACAACAATTATTTTTTTGCATTTAAAAATTGTGTTTTTACTAAGTCAAAATGCATTATGGTGTGGACATTCTTTTTGAATATATTGTAAAAAAAAAGTTTAAATAATCATGATTATGAGTTTATATAACCTACCCTCCGGCAATGACCATGTTGAAGGCTAGCAACACCCATGGCAAATACATGGCCTGAAAAATAGAATATTCAATATGTAATTCACATTTTTAACAATACCTTTTTTGGTGAATGAAAGGGTGTGTTTACATTACTTTTGATTTAAATATTTGAGATACTGTTTTGTGCATTTCAATCTCAAGTGTAACTCCCAATAGAAAAATTAAGGATCTGACACTTGAAAAAAAAATCATTAAACTAGCATACTTGTGAGATTCTGTGTACTTGTCACAAACTGTGCTTAAGCAATCTTAATCCTTAATGTTAATATCAAGAAAGAAGACAACAAACACATATTTGTTTGTCACCAGCAGCCATCTTGAAAAGCATAATTCAACCTGCCAGAAATGTCCGGTAAGTGACAAACACATATAACCCTACACTTCACCTTACTGCAAATGTCTTAAAGTTAAAATTAAACAAGAGCTGTGTTTGTGAAACACAATGCCCCCTACTGCGCTTTGAATCCATATATTTGACCTTTGACCTTGAAGGATGACCTTGACCTTTCACCACTCAAAATGTGCAGCTCCATGAGATACACATGCATGCCAAATATCAAGTTGCTATCTTCAATATTGAAAAAGTTATGAGCAAGGTTTAAGTTTTGGGACAGAATGAGAGACAGGCCAAAAACAATATACCCCCGATAATTCGATCTGGGGGCATAAAAACAAACATTTAAAGTGTATCTTTAATCATGGACTAGTGATATGAAGATTGCAACAACAAAATATGCAACACCATCATACATACCTTGAACTGTGTTCCGAACCAGAATGTCACAACTGTATCCTTGTTTAGCTGACACCAAACATACAGGGCACTGAGTATCATGGGGACCATCAGTGTCTGCAACATATCAAATGAGTCTGGGAAAACTGGGCTTAATGCATGTGTGTAAAATGTCGTCACAGTCTAAGACTGTTCATATATAATATCCATGCATGATGCAACTGTCAAAGCTTTGTAGGATGCATAATTGATTTCCTTTGAGTTAACCAAGAATTTGTCAATGTCAAGGTAAAAATGAAGTAGGGTGATAAGTGTGTTGCTCACAGACAACATCCAAACAAGTATGAAAGCTTTGTAGCAAATGGTATTGATATAAGAGAAAATGCGTGATTTTGGGTTAAACAAGAATATGGACTTTCTGAATGAGTCCAAAAGTAGGTCAATATTAAGGTAAAAAAGAGACAAGGTAATATATGGTGTGTTGAGATTGTTCATAGATAACATCTATACAATTATCATTTAGGTTTGTAGGAAGCATTATTAATGTAAGACAAACAGCTTTGTTTTAGGTTAATCTTGTACGGATGTATGTATGGACGGACAGGAATTTACAAACAGCCCAATCGACATATAGGTATGTCTTCATTAGATGCCAGGGACATACACATTTTTGCAATTTATATTTTAAGCACATTTTTAAAATACAATTGCAGCGCAAACTGTATTTTAGTTATACTTACAGGAAAATCTCCGACAAATCCAATTATCTGGTAAAATTGTTAAGAAAAACTTCTTCGGGCACCTTTTTACGAGAATACAACATAATAATAAACAACCTGTATAATTATGTAATGTTGAAATGCAATTAATTTTATAATTGGACTTTTAACCGGTGGTGCAGTAGTCGAGTGGTAACACTCTGGTCTACTATTCCAGAGGTCCTTGGTTCAATTCCTGGGAGGGGCACTGGAAATTTCAGAAATGCTTAAAGTGTTTCCCACCAAACTAGAGAGATACTGGTATGAATTCCAGGTAATTCTCGCGTGTATCAGTGCTATGCACGGAGCACGTAAAAGAACCAAGGGATCTATTCGCAAAGAGCTAGGGTATCGCACCCGGATTCCTTGTATCTCAATACTGTCTCTTCTGCTTGCTGCCTCTTCAGTAAAACCAAAGGATCCCATTGGAAATAAGTGTTTGCACTTTCATGGGTTATCCTTGACTGCAAGGTCAAAAGAAATACATACATACATACATACAATGAACATAGGTTCCTCTCTTATTCAAAATTAATTCCAATTTCTTAAGAATATAATACATGAAGGTTAAACAATAATTGAACACAAGAAATATTAAGATATATTAAAAGGATACAACAAGGCAGATCCAGTTAAACAGCAACATAAACAAGTATTCAGCTGGCTTCCCATCGAATATACCTGAAAAATAAAGAAAAGTTAATTATGTATTAACACAGAATGGTTAACATTTTCATTGCTTTTATAACTTGGAGCATATTGATATAAATGTACATTAAATCACAGTTCATTTAGTATAGAAAAACAAAATAAAAAGTGGATTGAAGTAAAAACAAGAAGAAACAAGAGCCCCGCCTAGCGGGTGCAGACTGCTCATCTATTTGTCAAAGTATGAATCAAATCTGATCATAAATAAAGAAGTTATGGCAGTTTTAGAAAAATTGTGGGGTGTGGCCCTTTTTTACATAATCTTTCAAAAATGAAAATAAAAAATAAAAAAGGGGGGGATCCTTGGGTGGGATGGTCTTTCAAAAATAAAATAATAAAAAATATATATTTGTTTAACCATGTTTCAAAAAAAAAAAATACA
>VMBQ01002313.1:0-95660 GCA_007657795.1 Dreissena rostriformis
TTTTTACTTTTGCACCCGACGCACGAATAGTCTTTCACTATATCAGAACTTTTATGAACTGAACCTTCAGAAGTCGCCATTTTCAATCAGTATTGTGACCTGTCCTCCGATAAGATGTGTGTATTCACTATTAACTACGTTTATAAAGTACACTTAAGGTTTTAAAAACCAGAAAGGGTTCATAAAGACAAACACAGTTTTAAGGTAGTATAATAACCAATGAACTTCACTTCAAACTGAAAAAAAAGGCTGAATTATCTTGCCTGTTTAAGCTCACAATCGACTTTAAATACACACTGAAGCACAATGTCAATAGTCAAGTTACAATAGATCGTGAACATAGATTTATTTGCTGATAACAGGGGGTATACACCATTTTCTGAAAATGGGTGAAACTTGATAACATATATTCAGTTAAAGGGACCTGTTCACAATTTTCATTTTTAAAAAAAGTTCATTTTATTTACATTTCAACAAGTATCTAAAATTATGAATAGTATTAAAAATTATAAAAGCCAGAAAAAGGGTTGATTAAACAATATTGCCTTGCCTAGGAGTCAAACCAGTGACCTTTTATAGAAAAATCTAATGCACTACCACTACACCATTGAGGCTTTTATAATTCACAGCAAATTCAAACACGAAGTTAGTGAGTAACAACCATTTCCCAAAATGTTGATGAAAAGAATAGCAAGCCCTTTGTAGTTTTACCTCCATTAACCATGTAAGCATTTTCTTGGTCATGAGTGCTATTTTGCTAGTCTGAATATTATAAATACACTCTCTTCTGAATCTATGAGATTATTTTTTTTGAAAAATTTCATTTCGAAAAATTATGAACTAGTTCCTTTAACAACGCATGGTTCTGTCATTGGTAGTTAAACATGGTGGTTATGCACGATTTGTCTTATGTACCTTCATTGATTGGTCCATGTTTATAATAGGTATCATGTGCATTTTTTGTAACTCACACTTCTGTTAAGAACTTTTTTGACAAACTTGCAAACATGAGATTAGGTTAATTTTAAAATGTCCACTCCCTGTCTAAATTTAGGCAGTCAATGCACACCATTTTGTTACATCTAGGTCTTAATAAAACTCAATTCAATAATACACACTGAAGCACAAAGTCCGTAGTCACGTTACAAAACTATGCAATAACACCTTAAAGAATCTTGCCTATATCCTCATCTGCTTAGGATGTTTCCTTTTTATCTAATTTATTTATATCTCTTCTTTTTTCCCTTCTTTTTGATTTTGTGAAATTTTGAGAAACTAGTCAAATATCTCATGCCTTGTGAATTTGTTTCATTGTTTTTTTTTATCAATTCTACCTCTCTCTTATTAATTAACATAGCTTCTCCCCTCTCTCTTTCACTCTTTACAAAAAAGCTATAAAACTTTCTGGGAACAATATTAAGCAGTAGCAAGTTAATACTTAAACAATAACGTGTTATTGTTAATATATATACATAAATCACTTGTTTGCAGATTACTAGTAAATATATATGATACTTTAGTATATATAACTGACCAAAACGTTATGCTGCTTTATATGTATAATCATTTTGTAATTGAGATGTATGTTGAAAATTAATTAAATACAAGTGTTCCGCGGTGGGAGACATATGCCCCCAAAACAGGGCCTTGATTTTCACACTTATGGTGACAGTGACCTTTGACCTAGTGGCCCCAATTTCAATAGGGGTCATCTACTGTCCATAGCCAATGCACATGTAAAGTATCAAGTCAATCGGTCAATTTGTTGACGAGTTATTGATCGGAAACGATTTTCACACTTATTGTGACAGTGACCTTGACCGTTAACCTAGTGACCCCAATTTCAATAGGGGTCATCTACTGTCGAAGGCCAATCCATATGTGAAGTATCAAGTCAATCGGTCAATTGGTTGACGAGTTATTGATCGGAAAGGATTTTCACACTTATTGTAACTTATTGTAACAGTTACCTTGACCTTTGACCTAGTGACCCCAATTTCAATTGGGGTCATCTACTGTCCAAGGTCAATGCACATGTAAAGTATCAAGCCAATCGGTCAATTCGTTGACAAGTTATTGATTGGAAACGGTTTTCACACTTATTGTGACAGTGACCTTGACCTTTGACCCAGTGACCCCAATTTCAATAGGGGTCATCTACTGTCCAAGGTTCAAAAGTTATTGATTGGAAACGAACTGGTCTACCGACAGACAGTCCGACAGACCTTCATCCAGCAAAACAATATACCCCCTCTTCTTCGAAGGGGGACATAATAATTCATTACTTTCATTATTCAACAAATTCAGGAAAGTCACCATCTGTTTTATGCTGAGGTCTTTTAACAAAAACATTTTAACTAACTTAATGTTCTCAAATTTATCATATCTGCATGTTTGCAGAAAACACAGACTTTCATCAGATAGAAAATTTGACAAGAACTATTCAATAAAGCTCATCTCAACAGCAAGAAGTAAGGACCTCTCTTATCAGAATTGTAAAATTTTAGCCTGGACAATTGCAGATTGCTTTAAGAAACACACAACTTTATGAACCTACCACAACCCAGTTTTCCGAGTGTATCACGTGGATTTGCCCAACAGCCTTGCGGTGGTGGCCGTGAAACAGCATGTGGCCCGTCACTACATCAATCATATACACGTTGAATATTGGATAGGCTGAAATATAATAACACATATCAGCATGTGATCCGTCACTACATCAATCATATACACGTTGAATATTGGATAGGCTGAAATATAATAACATATATCAGCATGTGATCCGTCACTACATCAATCATATACATGTTGAATATTGGAAAGGCTGAGATATAATAACAGATATCAGCATGTGTACCGTTACTGCGTCAATGATGAAATGTTGAGCACTGGTTAGCTGAAACGTACACACAGAAATCAGCAATACTGCACTCTAAGTCATAAACCAAAATGTAAAACAATGAATTAGAAACAATACAACAAAGGTCTTAAATGAATAAATTGTAAGTACATTAATAAATGCTAAATCATCGAATTTGGCAAATAAAATTAGTACAAAAAGTTTGAAGTCTCGGATTAAAAGTGTTGGTGTTTTATGGCTAAAATAAAGTTCCAAGCATTTTCCATCAAAAAAAATCAAACAATATTTCACCAATCCAATTTGAAAGGGATGGGGCCATAATTGAAACATCTAGACCTCATTGTAATAGTCTCAATTGCTGTCTATCTGGATCCTCGACTTTGAGCCATTTGAAGCTTAATTTTAAATATGTAACCACTGTAAATCAGTGCTCAACAGTTACAAGCAATCTCATTGGTCAATAATTCAAGTGAAGACTGTTTTAAAGCGGGACTGTACGATTTTGAGATGTGTTAAATTGTAATATATTGATAATAATATGTTACAATAACACAAAATAGGCAAGATTTTTTTTTGCATTGAAGACGAATTTCATAAAATGCAGCAAAAACAAATTAGCGCCCCGAGCCGATTGTGACGAAGATATTTCATACATTTTATCCTACAATAACCGAAGCATTCGTCTTTTTATTAGCATCGGAGAGTTACGGATAATTCCGGTATTAATCGTGATTTCCCGAACTACACAAAGAACTTTCTATACATGAGCCTATATACACTCTTTGTTGGTTTTGTGTCGTATTTTTTAGCGTTATCCGTCTTATCTGTTTTTTTCGTCTGCTAGATTTAGGCTTTATTAAATCCATGGGCTGCGCCATTTTGAAACAAATCAACTACTCTGCGCACTCGTCAACAGTCAGCTTGATCCGTAAAACTAAATTTAGATTCACATCGTACATGCATGATATACATGCTGGCTTATTTGGCTTCCAGCCATTTAAGCTTTCAGATTTAAATATCTGGCTTATTTCGCATTTTTCGACACATGTTTTTCTTAACTTTTATTTTAATTTATATTGAAATATATGTATACTAATTTTTAACACATTTAAAAAAAATCATAAATATTTGACAAAATCGTACAGTCCCGCTTTAAAAANATAATAACAAATGAACTTCACTTCAAACTGAAAAAGGCTGAATTATCTTGCCTGTTTAAGCTCACAACCGACTTTAAATACACACTGAAGCACAGTGTCAATAGTCAAGTTACAATAGATCGTGTACATAGATTTATTTGCTGATAACAGGGGGTATAAACCATTTTCTGAAAATGGGTGAAACTTGATACATGTATTCAGTTAAAGGGACCTATTCACATTTTTTCATATTTAAAAAAAAGTTCATTTTATTTACATTTCAACAAATATCTAATATTGTGAATAGTATTAAAAATAATAAAAGCCAGAAAAAGGGTTGATTAAACAATATTGCCTTGCCCAGGAGTCAAACCAGTGACCTTTTATAGAAAAACCTAATGCACTACCACTACACCAGGCTTTAATTATTCACAGCAAATTCAAACACTAAGTTAGTGAGTAACAACCATTTCCCAAAATGTTGATGAAAAGAATTGCAAGCCTTTTGTAGTTTTACCTCTTTCGATTGATGGTCATCCATAGACCATCTTAGCATTTTCTTGGTCATGAGTGTTATTTTGCTAGTCTGAATATAATAAATACACTCTCTTCTGAATCTATGAGATTTTTTTTGAAAAATTTCGAAAAATTATGAACTAGTTACTTTTACAACGCATAATTCTGTCATTGGTAGTTCAACATGGTGGTAATGCACGATTTGTCTATTGTACCTTTATTCATGTTTATAATAGGTATCATGTGCATTTCTTTTTCAACTCACACTTCTGTTAAGAACTTTTTTGACAAACTTGCAAACATGAGATAAGGTTAATTTTAAAATGTCCACTCCCTGTCTATATTTAGGCAGTCAATGCACACCATTGTGTAACATCTAGGCCTTAATAAAACTCAATTGAAAAATACACACTAAAGCACAAAGTCCGTAGTCACGTAACACAACTTTGCAATAACACCTTAAAGAATCTTGCCTATATCCTCATCTGCTTAGGATGTTTCCTTTTTATCTAGTTTATTTATATCTCTTCTTTTTTCCCTTCTTTTTGTTTTTGTGAAATTTTGAGAAACTAGTCAAACATCTCATGCCTTTTGAATTTGTTTCATTGTTTTTTATCAATTCTACCTCTCTCTTATTAATTAACATAGCTTCTCCCCTCTCTCTTTCACTCTTTACAAAAATGCTATAAAACTTTCTGGGAACAATATTAAGCAGTAGCAATTTAATACTTAAAGAATAACGTGTTATTGTTAATATATACCTAAATCACTTGTTTGCAGATTACTAGTGAATATATATGATACTTTAGTATATATAACTGACCAAAAGGTTATGCTTCTTCATATGTATAATCATGTTGTAATTGAGATGTATGTTGAACATTAATTAAATACAAGAGTTCCGCGGTGGGAGACATATGCCCCCAAAACAGGGCCTTGATTTTCACACTTATGGTGACAGTGACAGTGACCTTTGACCTAGTGACCCCAATTTCAATAGGGGTCATCTACTGTCCAAGGCCAATGCACATGTAAAGTATCAAGTCAATCGGTCAATTCGTTGCGTGTTATTGATCGGAAACGATTTTCACACTTATTGTGATATTAACCTTGACCGTTGACCTAGTGACCCCAATTTCAATAGGGGTCATCTACTGTCGAAGGCCAATGCATATGTGAAGTATCAAGTCAATCATGAGTCAATTGGTTGACGAGTTATTGATCGGAAACGATTTTCACACTTATTGTAACTTATTGTTACAGTTACGTTGACCTTTGACCTAGTGACCCCAATTTCAATTGGGGTCATCTACTGTCCAAGGTCAATGAACATGTAAAGTATCAAGCCAATCAGTCAATTTATTGACGAGTTATTGATTGGAAACGGTTTTCACACTTATTGTGACAGTGACGTTGACCTTTGACCCAGTGACCCCAATTTCAATAGGGGTCATCTACTGTCCAAGGCCAATGCATATGTGAAGTATCAAGCCAATCAGTCAATCCGTTCAAATGTTATTGATTGGAAACGAACTTTCTACCGACAGACAGACCGACAGACCTTCATCCAGCAAAACAATATACCCCCTCTTCTTCGAAGGGGGACATAATAATTCATTACTTTCATTATTCAACAAATTCAGGAAAGTCACCATCTGTTTTATGCTGAGGTCTTTTAACAAAAACATTTTTACTTACGTAATGTTCTCGAATTTATCATATCTGCTTGTTTGCAGAAAACACCGACTTTCATCAAATAGAAAATTTGACAAGAAGTATTCAATAAAGCTAATCTCAACAGCAAGAAGTAAGGACCTCTCTTATCAGAATTGTAAAATTTTAGCCTGGACAATTGCAGATTGCTTTAAAAACACACAACTTTATGAACCTACCACAAACCAGTTTTCCGAGTGTATCACGTGGATTGGACCAACAGCCTTGCGATGGTAGCCGTGAAACAGCATGTGGCCAGTAACTACATCAATCATATACACGTTGAATATTGGATAGGCTGAAATATAATAACAGATATCAGCACGTGTACCATTACGACATCAATCATTATACACGTTGAATATTGGATAGGCTGAAATATAATAACAGATATCAGCATGTGATCCGTCACTACATCAATCATATACACGTTGAATATTGGATAGGCTGAAATATAACAACACATATCAGCATGTGATCCGTCACTACATCAATCATATACACGTTGAATACTGGATAGGCTAAAATATAATAACAGATATCAGCACGTGTACCATTACTACATCAATCATATACACGTTGAATATGGGATAGGCTGAAATATAACAACACATATCAGCATGTGATCCGTCACTACATCAATCATATACACGTTGAATTTTGGATAGGCTGAAATATAACAACACATATCAGCATGTGATCCGTCACTACATCAATCATATACACGTTGAATATTGGATAGGCTGAAACATAATAAAAGATATCAGCATGTGATCCGTCACTACATCAATCATATACACGTTGAATATTGGATAGGCTAAAATATAATAACAGATATCAGCACGTGTACCGTTACTGCGTCAATGAAGAAATGTTGAGCACCGGTTAGCTGAAACGTACACACAGAAATTAGCAATACTGCACTCTAAGTCATAAACCAAAATGTAAAACAATGAATTAGAAACAATACAACAAAGTTCTTAAATGAATAAATTTAAGTACATTAATAAATGCTAAATCATCGAATTTGGCATATAAAATTAGTACAAAAAGTTTGAAGTCTCGGATTAAAAGTGTTGGTGTTTTATGGCTAAAATAAAGTTCCAAGCATTTTCCAACAAAAAAAAATCAAACAATATTACACCAATCCTATTTGAATGGGATGGGGCCATAATTGAAACATCTCATTGTAATAGTCTCAATTGCTGTCTATCTGGATCCTCGACTTTGAGCCATTTGAAGCTTAATTTTAAATATGTCACCACTGTAAATCAGTGCTCAACAGTTACAAGCAATCTCATTGGTCAATAATTCAAATGAAGACTGTTTTAAGCAATCTCATTGGTGAACAATTTTAGTTCAGACTGCTATAAGTAAACTCATTGGTCAATAATTCAAGTTCAGACTGATCTAAGCAATCTCATTGGTGAATAATTTAAGTTCAGACTGTTACAAGTAATCTCAGTGGTCAATAATTCAAATTAAGACCGTAACAAGTATTCATAAATCGAGTTAAGACTGTTACATGCAATCCCATTGGTCAATAGTTCCAGTTAATACTATAACAAGCAATTTCATTGGTTAACAATTCAAACCAAAGCTTGAAAAAAATAGTGACGAAGAATACACTCAGAAGCCACATGTCGAAATATGTAGCAATAATACAATTAAGAAATGTTATTCCTTAGATGTGGTAAGTTTGGAACACCAGACAATAAGGCAATATTACAAACAAAGTATTAAACCCATGGGTCAAGTTGTTTCCGAGGATGTTTTTTTTTTTGCTCTTCTGCTGTACAAGCCTATATGAACCTTGTGACCAGCAGGGTGTGGTCAGTGTTTAAACCTGGGGCATAATTGTGAAAAGCATTGCACAGGACAACTTAATGATGAGGCAAACCAAATACAAGAGGCCCATGAGGGCCTGAATCGCTCTACTGGCTGGAATGTCAATGGAATGGAAAGTCATCATGCAAGGGAATACTGAAAACACAAATCCTTTCATCCTTGCCAAATGAATTATCAGATGGCTTATATTTTATTTAATTTTAAATTTATAATTGCAACCAATTAAACAACCTACTTAAATGCCTCGGACCAATACAAATTCAAGGGGCGATAATTCTGGACTTTTTACTCTGATGTAACCCATTTTCAATAGGGTTTGAGTCCTTATTAATATAAAGACACTGAACAAGTTTGAAAAGAATCGGATGAAANCAATTCAAGTAAACAAAAGTAAATCAGAGCTAAAATGTAACAAGCAATCTCATTGTTTCACAATAAAAACAAACAAGAGTCAAGTGTCTATTATAGGACGAGGGATGGGGGATTCACCCCCTTTTATTGCAGTTGCCCCCCTATATTTTTCATTGGAGGGGGATTGTTTTAACATGACAAAGAAGGATTTTTTTATTTTTTTTTGGTGTTATAAAAGAATTATCAGTAAAATTCCCACATCTTTTTTAATCCTAGAAAAGACACTGGAGTCTAAAACTATACTTCTTTGCCCCTAAATCACCTTTCAGCTGCTGTGTGGCTGGCTCCTCCCCCTCCGTTGTAACCACGACAACGTTGGGATTCAGGTACTTGAAGAGCACGGTCCGGTCACCCAGGATACGCCCCTGTGAGTGCACATGCTCTAAAAAAAGAACACAAACGCCATGTGTTCATCGTCATAGTTAAGATATTTATATGAGTCTCTTCTGGGAAAATTGGGCTTAATACTAGTGCGTTAAGCGTCACCCCTGATTAGTCTGGGCTAATCAGGGAAATCACTTTCAGCATTTATGGATTTTTTTTGTTAAAAAGCAGTCTTATCAAAACAAAAATCCAGTTTAGGCGGAAAATGTCGTCCCTGATAAGCCTGTTGACGGCACAGCTAATCTGGGAAGACACTTAACGGACATGCTTTAAACCCCCTTTTCACAGAGCCAGACGAATATTTATATCCTTAAGCTCAACACTGAAACTTTCAAGGCTGGCCATAAAATTAGAGACCCTGTGAGAGCAAATGCTCTAGAAAAAGGACACAAGATGCCATGTGCACTATGATCATCACTTAAATATTCATACCAAAGGTCACCTTTGAAACTTATAACGCTTGTTTAACAAGAGCACCGCAGAGCAGTTGCCAACGCTCGGCTGTGGGTGCAGTTTTGAATTGAAAAAATAAAAATAAACAAGAGATGTGTTTGTCAGAAACACAATGCCCCCTAATGCGCCGCTTTGTTTTTTTTTTTTTTATNTGCATGCCAAATATCAAGTTGCTATCTTCAATATTGCAAAAGTTATGGCCAATGTTTAAGTTTTGGGACGACGTGGACGGCGGAAGAACAAGCTGCCTATGACACTACCTCGGGTTTTCTTCGAAATCAGCCGAGCTAAAAAATATAAGACCCTATGAGTGCAGGTGCCCTGCAAAAGAAGAGAAGATACAAGGCTATATATTTTTCACTAAAGTTCGCCCTTAAACCTTGCAAGGCTTGTCATAATATTAAATGTATAAGAACAACTGAACATCTACACATTTATGGCTGTTGTAAAACATTTACAGGCGGTTAGCTCAGTATGTACATCGCTGGACTACAAAGCTCAGGATGATTCTATGCCCAGCCACATAATTCAGGCCTTTTCCTGGTGAATTTACGGGTTTGTTAAATGGACCCATTCCCAAACCGAAATTGTAGAAAAAATTCCCAATTTCAAAAAAAATCCTGATTGCCCCTAAAAATATATACAGTCAATCTTGTGCTTGCGACCACTTGAATTAAGCGACTTTTGTCTTATGCGACCACTTTGAATACCCCCCGAGCGTTTTTACTATATTTTCATATTGTATTTAGCGACTTTTGTCTTAACGCGACCAGCGACCGCTGATTTTAGTGTATTTTGATGTCCAAATCTTTAATTAAGCTACCACTTTGAGGTAAAAGTGGTAAATCTGTTGACCGTTCAGGAACAAATCAGTGTTAATTGTTTATCTTAGATATACAATAACATCTTTGTTTTGTACGTTTTCACACCGGTCATTTTCCTTTGTCTAGATGGCTGGTTCTGACCGGGTGGCAGTCGTTTCCCTCCCAAGACATTTCCATCCCAGATGTGTCCCCCTAGACGTTTCACTCCCATTTTGGGAGAGAACTGTCTACATAATAATGATAATATGAAAATGTGTATTAGAACTTGTCAGGGGTGGCGAAATCAAATGTCCGAGTTGCCCGAGTCATACATTTGCTTGTCCGGGCAACTGATTTTTTTCAATTAAGTTGTCCGTGGACAACCANACCTTCAATTATCTTGCCAACTACCTTCAATTATCTTGCCGATAACCTTCAATTATCTTGCCGACGACCTTCAATTATCTTGCCGACGACCTCCAATTATTTTGCCGATAACCTTTAATTATCTTGCCGACGACCTTCAATTATCTTGCCGACGACCTCCAATTATCTTGCCGATAACCTTTAATTATATCTTGCCGACGACCTTCAATTACTCGAGGGATCTCATATTTATTAATGCGACGTCGCATGTTAATTTTCATGTGCTTTTGTACTTTTAAATAAAATCCAAACCGTGCACTCCAACTGGTCCAGGGGAAGCAACTACCATACAATTTCAAAACCTCCAAATTATCTCCCTTTCATCTCTTTCTGTTAACCTCTGGTGGCTATTCCCTGCCTACATTACCAAAAACCCCTTCTTTTTAAACCCCCATGATGGCAACTTGCTGTTTTAACTATAAATTAATGCACGTAGTGCTGTATATAATGTCTATAAGTAATCACTCTTCGTTGTTTATCAATATCGGTATATGAAATCACTCTTCGTTGTGTATTATGTTGGCTTTCAATATCGGAATATGAAATCACTCTTCGTTGTGTATTGTGTTGGCTTTCAATATCGGTATATGAAATCACTCTTCGTTGTGTATTGTGTTGACTCTCAATATCTGTATATGAAATCACTCTTCGTTGTGTATTGTGTTGACTTTCAATATCGGTATATGAAATCACTCTTCGTGGTGTATTGTGTTGACTCTCAATATCGGTATATGAAATCACTCTTCGTTGTGTATTGTGTTGGCTCTCAATATCGGTATATGAAATCACTCTTCGTTGTGTATTGTGTTTGGCTTTCAATATCGGTATATGAAATCACTCTTCGTGGTGTATTGTGTTGGCTTTCAATATCGGTATGTGAAATCACTCTTCGTTGTGTATTGTGTTGGCTTTCAATATCGGTATATGAAATCACTCTTCGTTGTGTATTGTGTTGACTCTCAATATCTGTATATGAAATCACTCTTCGTGGTGTATTGTGTTGGCTTTCAATATCGGTATATGAAATCATTCTTCGTTGTTTATTGTGTTGGCTCTCAATATCGGTATATGAAATCACTCTTCGTGGTGTATTGTGTTGGCTCTCAATATCGGTACATGAAATCACTCTTCGTTGTTTATTGTGTTGGCTCTCAATATCGGTATATGAAATCACGCTTCGTTGTGTATTGTGTCGGCTCTCAATATCGGTATATGAAATCACTCTTCGTTGTTTATTGTGTTGGCTTTCAATATCGGTATATGAAATCACTCTTCGTTGTTTNCCTTTTCACAGAGCCAGACGAATATTTATATCCTTAAGCTCAACATTGAATCTTTCAAGGCTGGCCATAAAATTAGAGACCCTGTGAGAGCAAATAGTCTAGAAAAAGGACACAAGATGCCATGTGCACTATGATCATCACTTAAATATTCATACCGAAGGTCACCTTTGAAACTTATAACGCTTGTTTAACAAGAGCACCGCAGAGCAGGTGCCAACGCTCGGCTGTGGGTGCAGTTTTGAATTGAAAAAAATAAAAATAAACAAGAGATGTGTTTGTCAGAAACACAATGCCCCCTAATGCCCTCTTTGTGTTTTGTTTTTATAACCTTTGACCTTGAAGGATGACCTTGACCTTTCACCACTCAAAATGTGCAGCTCCATGAGATACACATGCATGCCAAATATAAAGTTGCAATCTTCAATATTGCAAAAGTTATGGCCAATGTTTAAGTTTTGGGACGACGTGGACAGCGGAAGGACAAGCTGCCTATGACAATACCTCATGTTTTCTTCGAAAACAGCAGAGCTAAAAAATATAAGACCCTATGAGTGCAGGTGCCCTGTACAAGAAGACAAGATACAAGGCTATATATTTTTCACTGAAGTTCGTCCTTAAACCTTGCGAGGCTTGTCATAATACTTTATGTATAAAAACAACTGAACATCTACACATTTATGGCTGTTGTAAGACATTTACAGGCGGTAAGCTCAGTATGTACAGCGCTGGACTACAAAGCTCAGGATGACGTGTTTGATTCTATGCCCAGCCACATAATTCAGGCCTTTTCCTGGCGAATTTACGGGTTTGTTAAATGGACCCATTCCCAAACCGAAATTGTAGAAAAAATTCCCAATTTCAAAAAAAAATCCTGATTGCCCCCAAAAATATATACAGTCAATCTTGTGCTTGGGACCACTTGAATTAAGCGACTTTTGTCTTATGCCACCCCCGAGCGTTTTTACTATATTTTCATATTGTATTTAGCGACTTTTGTCTTAACGCGACCAGCGACCGCTGATTTTAGTGTATTTTGATGTCCAAATCTTTAATTAAGCGACCACTTTGAGGTAAAAGTGGTAAATCTGTTGACCGTTCAGGAACAAATCAGTGTTAATTGTTTATCTTAGATATACAATTACACCTTTGTTTTGTACGTTTTCACACCAGTCATTTTCCTTTGTCTCGATGACTGGTTCTGACCGGGTGGCAGTCGTTTCCCTCTCAAGACGTTTCCATCCCAGATGTTTCCCCCTAGACGTTTCACTCCCATTTTGGGAGTGAACTGTCTACATAAAAATGATAATATGAAAATGTATATTAGAACTTGTGATTTGTAATAATGGGATATGTGAAAAAAAACTATCGATTAGTATTAAAAGTGAGTGCACTTTATGTGTCTTAATAATTAATGATTTACAAAAAATTGATGTAAGTTGAGTCCAGAGTGATTAAAATATTAATTAATTAATTGTACCAACAAATTACAAGTTGAACTTATTTGGATCTAATAAGAGCAAATTAACACAAATAATATGCAAGTGGGAAAATATGGATACATGAGTAAAAGCACTAAGCTTTGAAGTTCTTTGAAGGTTGTTTTTAGGGAAGCCTCTTATAAACAAATTTACCAATTAAATAGATCTTATTATAATTGTTTGTATAAGTGCCTGATAGAAATTTTTCTTTAAATAATTGAGATCATTGAAAAATTGAGTAAAAGCACAGCTTTGATGTTCTTTGGTGGTCATTTTAAGTGGAATAGTATGTTACAAATTAAACAATTATAACAATTTAATTTAATCAACTATTGTACATGTACGTTGATTTTGAGAAAGCTTTTGACTCTATCAACCATTTTAATTGTTTAAATTAGGGATGCAAGAGGTTACAAAAATCAGTTACCGGTTAACCTTTTGCCGTAACCGGTTATTAACCGGTTAACCGAAACGCTTTAGGTAGTTTCAATGTTAGAGTACATAAAAATGTCATACCGCTCGAACCGCTCTAAAGAAACGAAAGTAATTTCTAATTTGAGATCGCCTGCGTCATTATTTTATTTTTGATTGGGCCGCTTATATTACGTTCGCGTCATATCGCTCACAAAAAGGAGTGTTTCTTTGTTAATTATGTTTCCATTTTTAAAGCTCAAATTGACCTAATATTAACATGTTTTTTTCCTTTCTGGCTGACGTAAAGAGGGTCATGTGTTTCATCGAATCCGCATCTCTCTTTATTGGATAATTGCATATTTTCAATTATTTTGTTATTTGCATTTTAGCGTCTGTAGCCGAATTATTATCGTTTAATGTTCATTTTACATTTAAATGTGGGTAAAATAAAGCACACAAATTCAGATTCTGAGTTAATTTTTTATTCACAGTTCCTAGTTCTGTCTGCAGAATAAATCAGTGATACACTACAAACAGTGAAAATCAATCGGACGGTAATGGTGGCATCGTTGGTGACGTAAATTACAATAATAATAGTAATTTCTCAGAAACAAATACGACGTTTACTCGACAAGATTTTAACTACAAATGCATTTCTTCATAAAATTGTTACTTATAAAACACGGTATTTTCGCGAGCAATCAGTGTTGGATATTGGTTAACAAAACATCAAAAAAAGCCGTGCATTGTCTAAACTGTTTTTTATCGCGAGTTCGATAAACGTGTCAATTACGTCTTCGCTAATAGCCCCCACTCCCCGCAGTTCGCTAGTTAAATTTTCGCGAGTCAAACAAAACAATGGTGCCAATTATCAAAACGTACCCCTATTTGTTATCATAAAGGTATTGATTTATTGCTTTATTGCTGTGTTTGTTGACACGTTATTTATAACCGTCGACTGTGCGGCATGTTGTTTTAACTAGTCGCCAGCGCAATTTGGCAGTATGTCACGCGAAAAAAGTAAAAACGTACAAGTTATTCCATGAAAAAAAAACATAATCAAATATTTTTTTCCAGGTTAACCTTTTGCCGAAAATGTAACCGGTTAACTGGTCGTTCGGTAGGTTAACCGGTTAACCGGTTAACCTCTTGCATCCCTAGTNGGAAGTAAATCTCAATAAAACTGAGACAACTGTATTTCGTAACGGTGGAGTATTAAAAGACACCGAGCGTAAGTATTTTAGGGGTAAAGAAGTAAACACAACGCCAGTATACAAGTATATGGGTCTAATTTTTCCCCTTCATTATCATGGAAACTGGCACTGGATAAGCTAGCTGCCTAAGCACAAAAAGCTATATTCTTAATAAATAACTTTCAAAAGCCATTTAGCTACTTCCAACCTTTCGAAATGTTCAAAATCTTTGATTCCATGATCAAACCTATTCTTTGTTATGGATCTTAAGTATGGGGATATGAATACGTACAAGCAATCGAAACAGTTCACACCACTTTTTGTAAAAAATCCTTAAGCTAAATAAAAACACAAATAATTGTATTGTATTTGGAGAATGTGGTAGACATCCATTGTGTGTAAATTATTTTACTAATTGCATTAGTTATTGGTGTAACCTTTTTCAAATGCCCATGCATCGTTATCCGAGAAATTGTTATTTATTGTTAAAATCACTAGATGACGCTGGGCGAATCTGCTGGGCATCGAAAGAAAGAAATGTATTGTTTACATACGGATTTGGTTATGCTTGGATAAGTCAAGATGTTGGTGATAAAATCATATTTATATCATCTTTTAAACAACGCGTTATTGATTGCTGCACGCAAAAATGGCATGACGACGTTTCAAACTCGAGTCGCTGTCACCATTTTAAACATTACAAAAGCCTACTTAACACCGGAAAATACTTATCAATTGACTTAACACCAAAATATAAGATTGCTCTTTCGAATTTCCGAGCCTCAAACCACAGATTACAAATCGAACTGGGGAGACACACTAATATACAAAAAGAGAACAGAAAATGTACTACTTGTTTTATAAACGAAGTTCGGTATCTGGATTGCGAATACCATGCTTTCGTCAGGTGTAACAAATACAACGAAATACGATTAAATCATCTTTATAGCTGGTATTCTTCAGGCGATTCACTGCTAGATTTTTATACCTTAATGAGCTCTAATGATGAAGCTGGTTTAAAAAAGTTTTGTATTTATGTATATCATCTACTGAAAAATATCAATAGCTTATCAAATACTTTCAATATATTACCACCGTATCTATTCTGTTTGTGTTGTTGTTGTTGTTTTTTATATGTGTGTGCTTGAATTTAGAAATTGTCTAACCACAACAATGTTAACATCTAAAAATATGAATAACTTGATCACGTGCTTTTATATAATTACACGACCCATATATATATATATTTATAAACATGTTCCAGACGCAACTCTGTTAGGATTTAATAGCCAATTATAATGTATCACTATGTATTTTGGGCCAGAGGCCTTTGTTTACAAAATAAAATTGACTTGACTTGACTTGACTTTCACGAACCGTTTGTTTTATCTATAATATTTTTTTTTTTTCAAATCCCGTATGTTTTCTTTATAATATGTTTCACACATCGTATGTTTTCTCTTGACTATTTTTTCACATTCCATATTTTTTCTATGAAATAGATTTTCGCATACCGTATATTTTCCAACGAATATGTTTTCACAAACAGTATATTTTCTCTAGAATATACATTGATATACCGTATGTTTTATCTAGAATATATTATAACATACCGTATGTTTCCTCTTGAATATGTTTTAACATACCGTACATTACCTCTTTAATATGTTTTCACATACCGTATAATTTTTCTCGAATTGTTTTTACATACCGTATGTTTTTTGCAAGAATATGTTTCCATATTTTCTTTTTCTCTTGTTTGGAAATAATCTCTATATTCACCCATTTATGCCTAGTGGACTCTCCCATCCTTCTAAATTGGATCAATTTATTTCCAAAATTAGAGATGTCTAGTATATTTATTTCTATATTTAGAATGTTTCTCACAGAAATTCCTTTAAGCAAACAGCGCAGACCCTGATAAGACGCCGCATCATGCGGCGTATCACCTGGGTCTACGCTGTTTGCCAAGGCCTTTTTTCTAGACGCTAGGCATAAATGGGTTAAAGTACACTCATGAACAAGAAATTATGCATGTTCAACCTGCATACATTTATGTTCTTAATTATGTTTGAGCTAGCCCTTTTAGGAAAAGACCTTACTCAACAAACGTTTGTATTTTGCATCAGATAAATGTTACATTGTCTTTGTTTAATCTGCACTATGGACTCGAAATAATTCTTCTAAACACATCCAATATTTTTGGTACATATCTATGAACATATGGGTGTATCAAATAATCATCGACGATATTTGAAGCTACAAATCATATCATTACTTATAAATACAATTAACCTTGATACGTTAACATTCAACACTGAGTAAGGCGTCGCCAACGCTTGCTAATTTAAGATGACCACAGGGCTAATAACTTCGTTTTATATAAGAGCATGTTAATAACAATGATGTAAAAATGGTCATTTTATTAGTCAGAAGAATTGCATTCAGGTGACCGAATATATCCACCTATTGATCACATCCGACTGGTAAAATATTGTCCCTGTTCATAGTGCATAGGCCTAATAAAATGATTTATACGTAGCATTAACAGGTGGGTATTCTGTCCATGTTCACAGTGACTAAGTCAATGAAATGATTTTTTTTTAAGTAGAATAAGCTAAACAATTAACAAAATATATTTTGATTTGTTCTGTAGCATAACGTTTTAAAGAATATTAGTTTTTTGTTGTTTGTTTTTTGTTTTAAAGAATCAAAACTTGCCTATGTATTCTGAATACATTAAAATGCTAAACAATATCATCATATTTAAATACGAATCACGTGTTTCATAAAAGGTGTATACATAACTGTCGTAATGATACATTCATTATATTTTACTGACATTGAATGCAATAAAGAGACGAAAACGAGCACCTATTTACCATTTGATATACTTTAAAAAAAATCAGCAGTTACAGGGTCTTTTTCCCATCTATGTGAAGCGGCCTTAGTCTCATCATTTTGTGAAAAAAATGAGTCATGAACTGTTCAAAATTGTGAAAATAATGAGTCACAAACTGTTCAGAATTGTAAAAAAATGAGTCGCGAACTGTTTTAAATTGTGAAAAGGGGAGTCGCGAACTTTTTTAAATTTTCAATATTTTAGTCGCGAACTTTTCAAATTTGTGGGAAACGACCAATCTCTAAAAAGGAAAAAAAGCCCTGAGCTATATGCTCGACGTTCTGTCGTGTATAAGGGCATGGTCTTATCAACGATCCTGCAACACGTTACATAAAAAGACATTTTTAATCAGTGTGCTCCTAAAATAAAGGACTTGTAAAATATACGACAAGCGGTACAACTCGTTTACTAATCACGGATGTGTGTGCGTAGAATGTGTGCTTTTGTGTGATTTTGCAAAAACTGTATATAAAATCAAATATTGCTTACGAGGTTTAATACGACACAATTCGAAATGTCTTGAATCTATTTCCAATTCCGGGTCCCTTTAAATTCACAGGCGTTCAACGTATCTATTCAGTTAAAATAACTCGAAACATGTCTTTAATCAGCGTCAAACTCCGGGCTAAGACAATTTGCAGACGTAAAAAACGTACGTATTCAGTTAAAACAACTCGAAAAAAGTCTTTCATTAACTTCCGGATCCAGACAATCTGCGTTCGTAACAGTTCATTTTCAGTTAAAATAAAACTTTTCTTTTATCTGGGTCCGATTCCGGGTCCCAGATACTATATGCAGGAGTAAATCTTACCTATTCATTTGAAGCAATCGAAACATGTTTTAAATCTATGACCAATGCCCCGGTGGGATTTATTGTGTCTCGGACATTATAACTCGGAAATTCGTTATAGAAAAATACATTTAATTGTTGATTTATCTGTAATAAGCTGTTGCTAATGTGAGTATGATCTAATGAATGCCATCATAAACCTGTGTATAGTTTTAACTTGGACTTCTATGTTGACCATAATTGTTACGACCTTTAATGATTATATACCTTTTTCCTGCTAGGGAAAATACTGACATTAAAAGCACTGCTGAGGCCATAGTTCGGGATTTAATTACGTAAAATGTCGCTTTTTATATTTCAAGTTTCTTTAGCAATTGAATGTATTGATCACGAACGTTCATGTTGCTCATATCGTAACGTACCGTAAATGTTGACGTTCATCTTTGTATCGATGCTAATTGGAGAGCATACTGTACGTCCCTTGACACTGTCTTTCTACATAAAACCTTGCACAATACCATTATAAGCCATTGTATGCAGCAATATAGCTAGCTATTAATTTAATTGTCTTTAAAATACAATACTTTGCTATGTCATTTTGTTCTTTATCCCATTAAAACATACCCCACGCCTCGCAACAACATGGCATACCATGCTTTGTCATATAATTCATTACCAAACCAAAAATGTGTGACATATTATTATATAGTGCATGTAAAATATATTGTGAATATCATACACTTTTTACATGAATCGCGTTACCAATTATTTTTTAATGTACAAAGTTATATGTATTTTTTAAACAAACGGCTTTTTAATTAACTAGAAAAGATACATGGTAATAAAACCTAAATATTGTTGTAAGCTTGTGCTATAAAATGTGAATATTTCGTTAGGCTTCTCACACATCTGTTCTCTCCAACTACCCGCACATGCCCGAAATCATTAATAATCGTCTCTCTTTTTTTGTCATAAGCAATTAATCTGTTGATTACCTTTTCGTATGTTTTTTCTTGGTTCGCGTATCCCGACCTCTTGTCACATTCCGCAACAAGAACATGTCAAAGACATTTTTAAATCTCAACACGAATTAAGTGAAGGGTTGCGTTTTGAGTTAGGTGGGGGCAGCTTAATCTTGTCAACTCGTAAAACACAACTACAAAACTAGGTCTCAATCAAATATTCTCGACCATATTAAGAGTTGCCATTGTTGTGTGGCATTTAATAACTGAGGCACCAGATAAGTTAACAGAGACTGAATCTTTACTCAAGCTTACCGTTCAAAAACAAGCGTGTAGTATATTTATATTATTGAGTTTTTATTTATACTCACATTGCTTAGTATACTTTGGGACTACTCGGAATGAACTCATTGCGATAGCAATAAATCTGTAATTGAGCATATTAAAGTATAGATTATTTAATGAAATACCGTATGGTGCTGACAGAATTCAACAATTCGAAAAGCTTAATAGATTGGTATATGTCGTTCAACAGAATAGCATAGACCTTTTGGCAGAAATTATAAATATGTATAAATTACATTCTTTGTTGTGAATAAAATCATGTGATCCTCGATCAATGTGAACCTTTTTGTTCTGATGTTGCAAATGATTATATGCTGTTGTGAATAGGCGATATGAGGCTATTACACTAATGTAGAAGTTCATTGTCTTCAGGGTATTTACAAAGTGTGGTTCATAAGTTGTATTTTGAATGTAATTGGTTGCTGTAAATATAAAATTTAGTCCAAATAAGGTCTAAAATGCAGATGGGAATTGTGTTCAGTGCTTAAATATGCTGCGGTTCAAATGGTTTGTGTTGAATGCCATTATTTGGTAAACTAATGCTGGGTGACCACTAGTATGCGCCGGTGATGCAAAGTGTGATACAATGACGAATCAATTTTTTATGGAGATAGTCAAGTGTTGTTTGGAACTGGTAAAATATCTGATTAAATATTAAAGGTTGTATAACGGATATTCACGTGTTGAAGATACATAAATAGCTTCATTAACGCTGTAATTGGGTCGGCTTTACGATCGAGCATTAGCACATAACTAACCTCACGTGTATTAACTACGTACTGAAGATTGGTCAAAGTATTCCATTTGACAGGCTTGACACACAGTGCAACAAATATATTATCTTAACATGTATATTGTCAACATGCATTTGATTGGTGATTTGAGGTAGCTGACATCACCGTTCAACTGAGGGTAAAATTGATTCATCAAGGGCAAAAAGCAATAACATCTATTTAGGAATCTCACGGTTATTGAATTCAAAGTAATTTATCGTACGGCGCATTTAACGTCTACGCCTAGTCGATGCAACGCAATATACAAAAACGCATTTGAGTGTCACCTTAGTTGTCGAACCAAACAACAAATACAACTGATGAAGACTCAAACATGCATGCATTTGTCGCTTGATGTATATACATGTATATAGTTTTTGTCCCTGATGTTTTCTGCGTTTACAATATAGACATGCCTGTGCTAAGAACATGGGCATATATTTGTTGTCACACAAAATAACAACTGTCAAATGGTTAAAAAAGACATGTGTCTTCGCTGATGTTATTTTATCAACTTTTACTGCATATGTTGTTAAGATTGATATAAAATAGTTTTTGAGTCAGCAAGCCACTATAATAAATACAGCGCAAACTCTGTATTAATGTCAGTCGGGTTGATGTCGTGGTTCAATCTGGACTTGTCTTATTGAGCGTCGGAATATCAAGTAGAACTAGTGTTTTCACACTTGATGGGTCTATTCACATATACTCTAGCTTGATCAGTATGTAATTATGAGTTATACTTCATAATGTTACTCATCAAATTTGGTGAAAAGACAAAGATTTTAATACTTACCAGTTTTGAAAATGTAGTAGGCTCTGTAACGACATGCTTTAAGTGTACATTTTCCTGTGGGAGATTTAAAACCTGATACCGCCAAGATCAAAACAGACTAATCATAACCATTTAGCAAACATGTCCTTTAAAATGTGTAAATGTAATTGTTTATTGGCATAAATAGGGTTAAGAAAAAAAGATTATACTGACAATTTTAGACATTATAATTGGATCAATATCTTATCATAATCACAATAATCATAATCACATAATCACAATATTATATCGATCAATTTCTTATCCATCTAGTCAAATAAATTGAACTGTTAATCAAGTTGTTTTATTAATTGAAAACACATTCACTGTTACGTTCATGTATTATTGAAGTGACTGCATATTGCAGTAATTTTACATTGTATATATCGGTTTGTAAATAGTATGGTGTGGCACATTGCCTTTATATTTAAATATGTGTTAAAACTTAAAATTTGAAACCAAAATTTACAGAATTATACATGCACTTATGAATGAATTTGTGAATTAATGCATTAACTAATGCATTTGGGAATAAATGCATTAACGAATGCATTTGAAAATTATTGTACGTGTAATGATTAATGCGTTTGTGAATAAATGCACCTGTATGTGTTCTAGAAAGATATTTACTTTGTTGACATGTTTTGTTGTTATCACCGAATATTGACCTGCACTAGGGAATTAATAAAGATAGCCATGTAATGATGAGTTGTACTAAATAACTTTACTCATCCAATTTGATGAAAACGCATGTTATAGGCTCTGTAACGACATGCCTAACGCCTTATTAAACCATGTTACATGATGTATGGCGATCGTACCAAATAAGTGTATGGAAATTAAATTAGGATGTTAAAAGCGTCGAATAACATGCCAATAAATACCATACCAATCATCGTACCTCAATAAAACACGTAGTTCATTTATCACGCATATCGCCGACACACGACATTGTAGAGGCGTAAGACCACCTGATATTTGGACTTTAATTGCATTCTGAGGTTGATTATTGCTTCTTATTTACGTGTACTGAGAAATATTTTAACAATCAGTATCGTGATTATGCATCCCATTCGAAAACGTTGGGGTAAATTGCTGTTCACCTATGCTTTCGTTTCGACTCGTTATCTAGAGAACGCTTAGAGCATGAGAATTTGTATGACGGTTACTTGGAAGGAAATTGAGACGCCTATCGAGTTTGAGGTCACTATCACAAGGGCTGGTAGCATGAAATTCATTTCCGCACAATATCTGGACAACGCTGTGACCTACGACCTTGCAAATTGGTATAGATGCTATCTAGGAGAAATGTACGACATCTATTGATTTTAATGTCAAAGGTCAAAGTCACATGGGCTTGTAACAACAAATTCGTTTCGGCACTAGATTTGACAACGCTTTGACTTACCATCATGCAATTTGGTTAAGTGGTGTAATGAGTGATAAGATGGTACATTTTGGTTTTTTAAGTCACTAGGTGAAAGGTCAAGGTCACCTGAGCTTTTTAAGAAATGTGTTTCTTCATGGTATCTAGAGAACGTTTTGACCTACGATCAACTTCATTGGTATGCTGGTTACTTGAGTGGAAAGAATGACTCCAATTGATTTTAAGGTAAAAAATAAAGTGTCCAGGAGCTCGTTGCAGCAAATTCAATGCCTCACAATATTTTGAGAACGCTTTACATCGCCTTGATCAATGATACCTTTTTAAGCCCCCGAAGGTGGGCATATAGTGATCGCACTGTCCGTCTATCCGTCTGTCTGTCCGTCTGAAATTCCGTCACTTTGCGTTGAGGTTTCGAAAAATGTGGATAGACACTTTGCGTTAAGGTTTAGAAAAATGTGGATAAAGGGCGTATATGTCATCCTATGGTGACAAGCCTTGCTTTTGTCAAGTTACGCACCGCCAAACAATTGCAAGTGTCTATGCTTAAATCCCTTCGTTTTATTTACGTTTCGTTTACCAAAAGCCTAAGAGTCAAACAAAGCAAGTGATGTTGTTTTGTTTTTAGGTTGAAGTTTATTTTTAGCGGATTCGTTATTTTTTACGAACATAATTTTCACTTAAACTTCCGTCATAGTCAATTCTCTTAAAAATGCTGCCGGGGAAACATATCCTATTTTATTGTACACATGTTATTTTTTTTACGAGCAGTGAAGCGACCAATTTATGAGAGATATTGCGATTTGCAACGTCCGTAAACGCGTCAGCGTGAGGCTATTTACGGCCAAAGCGTTAAACAAATGAGATAAACGCCATGCAGTGTAGTGAGGCTATTTACGGCCAAAGCGTTAAACAAATGAGATAAACGCTATGCAGTGTAGTGATACAGTGGTCAAGGATTACCGCTTCGACAAGCAGTCAAGTAATTAAAATAAAGATCGTGTTACAAACCGAACGAAGTTGGAATACAATTAATTGTGATTATTTACTGACAGAGGAAGGTTTTGTTTTTGTGTTATATTAAGATGATAATTTAGTTCGGTGGAAATTTCCTCAATAATGGCTCGGATGTTAATCTCGATACTTTTCATTCAAGGTAAGGTAAATAATGATATTGTTATGGAATACTGAGGGTCACAACATTGTGTTTGGTTCATTATTTTGTTATATTGACATTCAATATATTTATTATTCAATATGCAATAATAGTTTTATTTGCATATTTTCCTTTATTTAATTACTTGTATAATTCATTTCTCATCATTATATTTTGAAAGAGTCGTGCTATTCCTCTTGTATGTACATGCATCATACGTTACAATTTCACCATCATTCTTCGTGTTTTAGTCCCAGTTGTAACATGCTAAGCACGGGTCTAAAATGTGTTAACATACCGTATGGTTTTTCTATAATATCTGTTTACATACCGTCAGTTTATGAAAAAATTGATGTGCACATACCGTATGTTTTCTCCAAAATATATTTTTACATACCGTTTGTTTTCTCAAGAAAATGTGTTCACACACCATATATTTTGTCTAGAATGTATTTTCACATTCCCGTCTTCTCGTATTTGAACATTTTTGTTTAGTTGATAACTGTGTTATATTGTGCCAGTATATTAACATATTTATTAGTTAATATGCTGGTATATTTTGTACCAAGTTGTCTCTATTAAACTACATGTGCAATGCATTGCTTAACATTATATTTTGAAGGGTTTTTGCTGTTCTTCCTAAATTTCACATGCATCATACGTTTCCTCAGCATTATGTGTGATTTAGCCCCAGGTGTAACATGCTAAGCAAAACCCTAGAAAATGTGTTCACATTCCGTATTTTTTATCTAGAATATGTGTTCACATACCATATAGTTTTTCTATAATTTGTATTTACATACCGTAAGTTTTTTTTAAATATGTGTTCACAATCCGTTAATTTTCTTTAGAAACTTTGTTCACATACAATAGATTTTCTCAGAACGTGTTTTAACTTTCTACATTAAATCAACGTGTTCACATAATTTTGTAGGTTTGAAAATCAAATGTCATGAAATATGTTTACTAAGAAACAAATAATGTTTTGAATAGTCTGAACGACCTTTAATATAATAAAGAAAAAAATAATAAACAATTGCCTTCCTCGGTATCGAACCCGGGACCTCTTTATTACTTATAAGCGAAACATAAACATTGATCCGGAGTATTATTTCGCATGTTCAAACATTATGAATACAATTCTTTTTTAAATCTATGAAACTTCTTTAGAAAATTGTCATTTTCCCATACTGTGAACAAGTCCCTTTAAGTAACGCATGAGCAATAAGTAAGCATGTCCACCCTGTATAAATGTATGGGTTGTATGCTCTTAAATATGTATGAGCTAGCCCTATTTGGAAAATACCTCAATAAACGTTTGAATTATGCATCAGTCATTTCTCTTCTTTTTTTTCATCTGTACCATGGATTAGATATAATTCTTATAAACATTTTCTCCATTTATGGTACATTTGTATAAACATATGGGTATATCAAATAACCATAGTCGATATTTCAAGCCAAAAGTCAAATAATATCATATAAATACAATAAACTTATTTTTATTATGATGCGTCCACACTTTTGTTGGTTGTATCTTCACAATGAGTAAGTCAACACGTGCCACAGGACTAATAACTTTGCTGTATGCAAGAGCATGTTAATAACAATGATATAAAAATAGTTATTTTATTAGTTAGAATTGCATTCACGTCACAGAATATATCGACCTATTGATCAAATCTGACTGGTAAAATGCTGTCCATGTTCACAGCGCATAGGTCTAATAAAATTATTTGGTATACGTAGAATGAGATCTACCGGTACATTCACATTAAGATATTTTATGAGGCATAAAGTTTTTTAAATGTGAGCATTTGGTTGTTTTTTTGGGGGTTTTTTTAGAGAAAAATGTTATCTTTGCATTCTAAATTTATGTAAAATGCTTAACAATATCGTCATATTTAAATGTGAAACACGTGTTTTAATAGATGTATACATAGAAGTCGTAATGATACATTCATTATATTTTTCTGCCCTTGAATGCAATTAAGAGACGAAAACGAGCATCTATTTAGCGTTTGATATACTTAAAAAAATCAGAAGTTAGATCTACGGTAGATGACGTTTAATTATTTGGACTAGGATTTATGGTGCCTCGGTTATAATAACCCGGACATTCATTATAGAAAAATGAATTTGATAAGATTTTTTCTGTAGTCAGCTCTTGTTAAAGGTGAGTATACAGTCATAAATGCCACCATATAACTGTTCATAATATTGACTGGGACTTCAATGTTGACCTTTGTTATGACGACCTTTAATCATGATTGATGTTTTGTCTGATTGGGAAAATATAACATTAATAGCACTGCGGAAGGCATAGTTCTGGCTTCCATGAAATGTCGCTTTTTATATTTCAAGTACCGGTAGCTACTGAATGCACTGATCATAAAAGTTCATGTTGATCATACCGCAGCGTACCGTATTGACGTTCATCTTTTTATCGAGGATAATTGGAGAGCGTACTGAAAGGCCCGTGACTTTGTTTTTCTACATAAAACCCTGCACAATACATATTTACTTATTAAGCCATTGAATGCAAAAATATTGCTAGCTTATAATGTAAATGTCTTTAAAATATCATACTTTGCTATATCTTTTTTGTTATTTATCACAATAAAACATACTCAATGCCCGCAACTACATGACATACCATGCAATCCATACAATTCATTACCACTCCAAAACAGTGTGACATATTATTATATAGTGCATGTAAAAATCTATCGTTGATATAACCTTAATAAATATTATACAATGTTTACATGAAATATGTTTCCAATTATTTCGAATTGTACACTGTTATGTCGTATTTTTCTTTTAACAAAAGGCTTTTTAATTTACTAGAAAAGATACATGGTAATAAAACCAAAATATTGTTGTAAGTGTGTGCTATAAATCGTGCATATTTCGTTAAGCTTTTCACACATCTGTTCTCTCCATCTACTCGCACATGCTCGAAATCATTAATAATAGTTTCTTTTGTCGTTTTTGTCATAAGCAATTTATCTGTTAATTACATTTTCATATTTTTTCTTTGTTCGAGTTTCCCGACTTCTTGTCACATTCAGCAACAAGAACATGTCGACACATTTATATATCTCAAAAAGAGCTAACTGAAGTTTTGGCATTTTGCGTAAAGTTGGGGCAGCTTAATCTTGTCAACTTACATTCTTTGTTGTGAATAAAATCGTGTGACCCTCGATAAATGTGAACCTTTTTGTACTGATGCCGCTGTTGTTTGAAGTTGCAAAGTGTTATTGGTTGCTGTGAATAGGCGATATGAGGTTTCTACACTAATGTAGAAGTGGACTGTGTTCAGGGTTTTCAAAAGGGTGGTTCAAAAGTTGTATGTTGAATGTCATTACTTGTTATAAATAGACGACGTTAGGATCGTAATGCAGAAGTGAATTGTGTTCAGTGTTTAAATATGCTGCGGTTCAAACTCGTTGTATTAAATGGCATTATATGGTGAACTTATGCTTGAAGACCATTGGTATGTGCAGGTGCTGCAAACTGTGATACCATGTCATATATATAGGATCTGGCATGAGTTGTCATATCATACCATATTTTATTAAACGTGTTCAGGAATTTTGTTAGTAAGCGAGCCTTTGGCGAGCTTACTAACGAATTTCCTGGACGAGTTTAATAAAATATGCAATGATATGACAACGAGTGTCAGATCTTTTTTATCACATGCTTTTAAATGAGCAAATTAAATAAATATTTACGCAAACATAATGATAAATCCCGAATGTTGTTTACATTTCGTGACGTCATTTGACGTTGCAACGTCATTTCAGCGAAATAACAAAATGCGATTGGTCAATAAAACTAAGCCAATGAAAACGCTTAAAAGTATATTACATATGTGTTATATAAAAATATATGTAATGGTTATATTACATGGGAAACAGGGTATGGCATGTAATAAAAATGAATTGCGGATATAGTCAAGCGTTGTTTGGAACTGGTCAAATATCTAATAAATTAGTATAGCTTGTATAACGGATAATCACGTGTTGAAGTCCTTGAAGATAAATATATCGCTTGTATGTACTTGATTATTCGGTCGGTCTTACATGCAAGCATAAGCACATAACTAACCTCATATACGTACTGACTATATACTGCGGAGTGATCAAATTACTTCAATTGACAGGCTTGACACACAGTGCAACACTTATTTTATTATAATATGTATATTGTCAACATGAGTCATTGTGTGGTTTGAAGTAACTGACACCACGCTTCAACTGACGGTAGCACATTGATTCATCAATGTCAAAACATAAATAGGAATCTATTTAGGAATCGCACGGCTATTGCATGCAACTTATAAATAAAACTGATGTAGACTGAAACATGCATGCATTTGTCTCTTGATGAATATATGTAGGTTTTGCCCGAGTTATTTTCTTTGCTCACAATAAATACATGCTTGTTCTAAAAACATGGGTATATGTTTAATGCTGCCCCGGTACTGCCCCGGTTTACATCCCGGCAGAGTCCCGGTCAGCCCCGGTAGAGCTACGGTTTATCCCGGTGACGCCCCGGTGAGTCCCGGTCGTAGCCGGTAATGCCCCGGTCGAGTCCCGGTCGAAGCCGGTAGCGTCCCGGTGGAGCCCCGGTGAAAGCCGGTAGCGTCCCGGCAGAGCCCCGATGACATAACAAGCCGGTGGAGCCCCGGTTCATCCCGGAGGTATTAAACATTTTAATAGTTTGACGGTGGAGCCCCGGTTATCCCCGGTTGTCCCCGGTTCATCCCGGACGTCCCCGGTGAAGCCCCAGTGAAGCCTCGGTTCATCCCGGTAGACCCCGGATCACGCACCGGGGCTCCACCGGCATCGCAAAATGTGAGAGTGAGACTGGGCCTTTACGTACGGCATTTGTCTTGTTTGATGTTATTATATCAACTTGGACTGCATATGTTGTTAAGATTAATATAATGTACGTTTTGATTCAGAAGGATACTATAACAAAGACAACATAAACTCTGTATATTAAAGATGATTGAGAAGAAAGTTGTTTATATATTTTTGGTTCAGGTATACTTCTTCCTGTTTTATTCATTAAAAAAAATAAAAAATGTTTTTAGCATATAATGAAGGTCATCTATTCTCATGTTAGAATTGAAAGTACGTGTAAACAACAGTTTCATTTTAAGAACAAAACATATATATAATCTAAATGAAGTAATTATGTTCAGATAAATATAATAGGTGTCTGTCATATCAAATGTGTTATATAGGATTTTTTCTTTTTTACTCGTATACCCTTATTATAAGGATCTTACTAATGTAAGTGTAGTCCATTGCAATTCGACTGCTATAACTTTGCTATCATTTAAGGGCAGCCCACAGTGTATGTCCCCGTATCAGGTCCCTGTCCCAAAGTGTCTAACCCCATGTCCCGTCCCATCCAACTTTGCCTTTCACTGTGTCTGGTTCCCGTTCCAAAGTGTCGGTTCCTGGGTCGGATTTCTGTATGGTAATGTCTGACCATGTGTCCAGTTCCTGTCCCAAAGTGTCTGCCCACGTGTCCGGTTCCTGTCCCATAGTGTATGCCCTCATGTTAGGTTCCTGTTCCATAGTATCCGTTCCAATGTCATGTTCCTGTCAAATTGTGTTGTCGCCAAGTCAGGTTCATGTCCCATAGTGTCTGTACCATGTAAGGTTCCTGTCCCATAGTGTCTGTCCATGTCTCAAGTTTCTGTCCCAAAGTTTCTGCCCGCGTGTCAGGTTCCTGTCCCAAAGCGTCTGCCCCCGTGTCCTGTTCCTGTCCCATAGTGTCTGCCCCCGTGTCAGGTTCCTGTCTCAGAGTGTATGTCCCCATGTCAGGTTCCTGTCCTTTAGTGTCTGTCCCCATGTCAGGTTCCTGTCCCATAGTGTATTTCACCGTGTAAGGTTCTCTGCCTGTAGTGTCTGTCCCATGTGTCAGGTGCCTGTCCCATAGTGTCTGTCCCCATTTCAGGTTCCTTTCCCAAAGTGTATGTCCACATGACATGTTGGTGCTCAATAATGTCTGTCCCTGTGTCACATTCTCGCACTATAGTGTGTGTCTCTATGCGTTGGTCACGTCCATAGGCGTCGGTCCCCATGTCATGTTTCCTATTTTTGAATTAGTCGCCGTTTTGGTTTCATGTTCAATAGTGCTAATACTATCAAACTCATTTCAAATTTCAATATCAATTTCTATGATGAGCATTTCGGAATGATTAAGGTTGATCCTTATAACATGTCAGGTTTCCTCCCATTTGTGTCAGTCGCCGTTTTGGATTCATGTTCCATAGTGCTATTACTATCAAACTCATTTAAGATTTCAATATCAATGTCTATGATGAGCACTTATTGTAAATTGCTCTGATTCTTTTTTTTCTTTTTTGTAATGATGTATATTTTGTTTATTTTGTATTTACTTCATGCTGTAATTGTATATGTATTTGAATGACGATGAGCTTGTAATGCTTAAGTCTTAATAAACCATTCTGTTCTGTTCAAAAAAAAAAAAAAAATATATATATATTATTTATGAATGTTTGTGTTTGTTCATTATTGCTCAGATTATAACTTAGCTCCTTGACACGTAAATGAGCTTGAACCAATTTGGCCTAGCTTACATAATCAAGCCCTGAAATAAATGCAAATCTTTCACTGGAACTTTAAAAGAATAAGACTCCTCTATATAAATGTCACACATGAACCAGGACACGCTGGAAGCACTCATGAGGGTGCATGCAGATTGACCACCACTCCAGGATAACAAGGCGGAATGGGGCTATCCACCACTGGATGGACTGTGAACCTGGGACACGCCACCTCGCAGGCCACAAGATCTCGTCAGCTACTGACTAGTTAATAAAGTCGTTATTGTATTATACTGGATTTTGTGATATAAACTAAATGTGTTCAAAGTACATCTAGTGTTCAAAAGCATTTTTTTGGACACAACTTTTAGGTGTATAGTCAGTGTATGTCAATGACATGTAATAATGCATACACAACTTGGAAAATTAAACAGAATTTTATTTTTGGAATGTTATGTCTGAATAACTTTTAAAATGCATATTCTTTTCTTTGATGTCCCTGTTTACCGAAGATTATTTTATACATGCTGATATGATATAATTTCTTATGAATGAAAATGAATAAATAAAATAAATGTGAAAACTTGCCTCTTATCATTTTGTAGGTAAATTTTATGGGCTACCAAATATTTTTACTGGTAGCCCAGTGGGCTACCTGAAAAATAAGATTTTTTTCGGACACTGGGCTCTAGCCCATATATATCAATGACACTTGTGCCCCTTATTTTAAACAGAATGTGCGTATTTTTAAATATTGAAGCACAAGGGTGTTTTGTAAAAATACATTGGTAAGCTTATGAATAGTTTCCGCTTTGAGGACAAAAAAGTAAAAGTTTTCATTGTTTTAAATTATTGCAAACGCGTGTGCTGGAGACTTGTTACCAACGAATAAAATCATCCTATCAAAATGTTTTTGGATTTTGTAAACATCATCTTCCAGTTCTAAACCGGGCATTTCATTTGCCGACTGTAACAATGTTACAAAGACCTCTTCACTTTTTATGATCATTTTGTCATTCAGAACAGTTGGAATGTCACTGCTCTCAAGGTATTTGTTGTCGATGTTTTCTTTCATGTTGATATACACCCTATCTTCTTTTTAAAATATGTTGTCCAGTGGACTTTTAAGCCACTTTTATTGCGGCTTTCTAGTTGCCTCCACAACTGCAATTAAGGAGTTACAAACCCATTGTTTGACATGTCCTGAAAATACCCGAGGGTCACTCTAATTTGTGGTGGAACATCACAACCAGCAAGTAATGCTCAATTGGTCGTTGTCGGTTCAGGAACTACTAAACAGTAGGAGTTCAATATGTTGTTGAATAACCGAATGATTGCATTCAGGACATTGGGGAATAAAATAGTGAATTATTGCAGCATTCCTTATTCGCGAAATTGCATAAGCCACGCAACGTGAGAACTACAAAATAAATCATTATGAAGGAATCCCAAGTCTTTTTTCCGTCGCGTGACAGACAAATGAAGTTGTACATTAATGTCCAGTTGTCCAGTTGCTGCAACATATTTATCTGTTAAATCTTGACAATTACTATCGACCTGCGCGCCTCTGTCGTGTTATATGACCACCACAAACATATAGAATAAATAGGATCTTGCTAACGTTAAACATGATTGCCGAATATGTAAATGTGTTACTGTGCTTTAAGATGTAACTACGTTAAATTTGAGTTCGTTACACTCACGATCTTGGCTTAAGTGATAAGCATTGTCAAACTTTCGGAACATTCAAATAAAAACTACTTCATTTCGCGTTGTGGAAATAAAAATAAAATCATATACGAGTCCACTCAGTCAAAATACGTGTAATTGTGAGTCCATACATACATCAATAACATTCGAAATAAATTTAAAATTGATTCCGTATTTTAACCATTAACAGATTCAATGTATATTAAAAATTGCACCCGGGATTCAGAATTCTCGGGTAAAGGTTAGTGTTTAATTTATGAGAATAAATAATCAAGCAGGTAAAGATAGACTCAAGGAATAATCCCAACTTAATGAAGTGAAAGAATATTTAATAACCAATACATCAAAATTTGAACAAGTAAGCGGCGCTGTTAGGCATGTCGATTGGTTTGATGTGGCCACTAAAAGTTGTAACTCTGTTGCTCTGCTCTCCTTCCTACCATTGAGTAATTAAATAGTAATTAAATTGAATGCGTTGTTATTCCCTTTTACTGTTTAATTTGAGTTGCAATGCTGAGGTTAAATTTTATTTACACTTATATGTTTCATGAATATTGCTGGGCCTAGTGTGAGGTTGAGCGCTCTATAACCGGTTTAAACCCCCAGTCCTAAGCATTGACCGTTCCAAGGCGGTAAACCCAGCTTTATTCTACTATATGTATATGTTGTTTCGTTTTGTGCCGTACTGTACCGTTTTGGCAATTGGTTCTTTCCCATAAATAAAGGACCACGAAGGCGTGGATGATAGAAATGCAATACAACTGCAGCTTCTGGAGTTTCGCTTCTTTATATTGATTTGGAATGTAAAATGGCACACGTTCACTGTGTTTCTATGTTAAAACAAATTAATCGTAATAAGTCTGTTTAAATTGTGGTACAATTAGTATTCAAATTTTAAAAATAAAAACTTACCGATTACAAATGAAGTAGGCTCTGTAACGAAATGCATTACGGCTTATCAAAAATCAATCAATAAATAATAAATGAATAATAATTGTTCATTGATATATCTTGGCCTTTGACGATCCTACATTAGTGTTGTATGGAAAATAAATTATGACGTAAAAAGCGTCAAAATAACATGCAAATAAATACCATGACAATCATTGTACCACAATGAAACGCAGCAAGTAATTCATTAATAACGTGTATCGCCGTCAAAAACGACATTGTGTAGGTGTAAGAACACCTAATGAAGGCATCGAATATCTGTGAGATCGATATGTATGGACATTTCATTTTCGACTTTGATTGCATTCTCCGGTCGATTTTTGTTCATCATTTACGTGTAATGAGAAATACAACAATCAGTTTCGTAATTAGACCTCCCCTTCGAAAACGTGGAGGTAAATTGCTTTACACCTATTCGTCGGATGGTGAGTCCGTAATTCTTTCGTTTCAGCTCGATATCTAGAGAACGCTTTGACCAATGAGCATGCGAAATAGTATGACGATTACTTGGAGGAAAATTGAGCCGCCTATCGATTTTGAGGTCAAGATCACAGAGGCGTTTTACATGAAATTCATTTCCGCGCAATATCTTGAATACGCTTTGACCTACGACCATGCAAATTGGTATAGTTGCTACATAGGAAAAATTAAAGACATCTATTGATGTTAAGGTCAAAGGTCAAGGAAAGGGGCTTGTAACAACAAATTTGTTTCGGCAATATATTTAAAGAACGCATTGACTTACCATCATGTTATTTGGTAAGTAGTGTCATTGTAGGAAAATATTTTTGGATTTTGAGGTCACTATGTGAAAGGTCAAGGTCACATTAGCTTGTATCAAGAAATGTGTTTCTGCATGATATCTAGAGAACGTTGACCTAACATCAACTTAATTGGTATGCGGGTTACTTGAGAGATAAGAATAACACCGATGGTCAAAAGTGGAGGGCAGCAAATGTATCGCAGCACAGTATTTTGAAACACTTTGACCTAATATTATGCAAATTTGTATATTAATTGCTGTGGCGAAATTGAAGACGCATATTAAGTTTAGGGCATCAGGTAAAATGTGAAAGTCACAAGAGCTTGTATTATGAAATGTGTTTCCGCACACAATCTAGAGAACGCTTTGACCAATGATGATCTACATTGGTTTGCTGGTAACTTAGTGGGTCATAATGATTATTATTTATTTTTAAGTCAGCATGTAATTAATAAATGTCTCATAAAAATTGTTTCCACGCCATATCTAGAGAATGTCTTGGTTCATATAAATACGTTAGTTTTGACGAAGGGTGATCACTTATGATTTTCAAATTAAGAAATCCAAAGTCGAGGTTACATCGATGACTTTGCTGCAAGTTCGGAGGGTTGGGGAATGGCATATAAATTGTTTGTCACAAAATCTCTTATCATCAGTGATACCTGTTTTTGTCAAGTTACGCACCGCAAAACAATCGCATGTTACAATTCTTAACTCGCTCTTAGAGGTTTATTTTTCATTTTGTTTACCAAACGTCTAAGAAGCAAACAAAGAATGCGGTGTTGTTTTTTTTTCTAGCGGATAAAGTATTGTTTACGAACATCATTTTTGATGTTAAAGGCCCCATAAAGGTGACGATCCGTAATTATTTACCAATTTTTAAATATTTTTTTTCATATTTTATTTATAAAGGTTATCAAAAAACAATATATATATATATGCTATTAGACATTACCATAAAAAAAATAGCAATACAACTTGTTTTGAGCTCAAAATACATTTACAGTGTCCTCCAAGTCAATTGTGTTTACAAACAATCAGTTTATTTACATCGCTGTTGACGGTAATAAAACATATACATTGTTGTAAATGTGTGCTATAATTCGTGTATATTTCGTTAGGCTTCAAACACATCTGTTCTCTCCATCTACTCGCACATGCTCGAAATCATAAATAATCGTCTCTTTTGTCTTTTTTGTCATAAGCAATTAATCTGTTAATTACTTTTTCCCATTGTTTGCTTTGTTCGAGTTTCCCGACCTCTTGTCACATTCCGCAACAAAAACATGTCGACACATTTATATATCCATAAAAAACGAATTAAGTGAAGTTTTGGCATTTTGCGTTCAGTGGGGGCATCTTAATCTTTTCAACTTGTAAAAACACAATTATTAAACTAGGTCACACTCAAATATTTTCGACCATACTTGCGGGGTTGCAATTGTTTTGTGGCATTTAATAACTGTGGCACCATATAAGTTGATGGAGTCCGAAGCCTAATACACAGGCTTACCGTTCAATAACAGCAGTGTAGTATATTTATATTTTAAATTTTAATTTATATGCACATTGCTTAGTACACTTAGCGACTACTCGGAATTGACCCATTGCGAAAGCACTAAATCTGTAATTGATCATAATATAATATAGATTATTTAGCGAAATACCATATGGCGTTGGCAGAATTCCACAATGTGATGAGCATAATACAACAGTGTATGTCGTTCAACATAATATCATAGACCTTTTGGCAGATATTATAAATATGTAAAAATAAAATTCTTTGTTGTGAATAAAATTATGTGATCCTCGATAAATGTGAACCTTTTTGTACTGAAGTTGCAAAGGATTATTGGTTGTTGTGAATAAGCGATATAAGGTTAATACACTAATTTAGAAGTTGATTGTTTTCAGGGTTTGCAAAAAGTGTGGTTCAAAAGTTGTATGTTGAATGTAATTGGTTGTTGTTAATAGTCGACTTAAGGTTAGTAATGCAGAAGTGAATGTATTCAGTGTTTCCATATGTTTCGGTTCAAATGTTTCATGTTGAATGTCATTATTTGGTAAACTAATGCAGTATGACCAGTGGTATGTGCAAGTAAGTTTGATACAGTGTCATATCAATTTATTGCGGAGATTGACAAACGTTGTTTTGGAACCGGTAAAATATCTTATAAAATAGTATATCTTGTATAACGAATATTCACGTGTTGAAGATAAATATATCGCTTCATATACTTTATTATTAAGTCGGTCTAACATTCAAGCAATGGCACATAACTAACCTCACGTGTTTGTACGTATTGACTACGTACTGCGGATTGATATAGTTTCTTAAATTGACAAGCTTGACACACAGTGCAACAACTAGTTTATATTAATAGGCGTATTGTTTAAATGCAGTCCATTCGTCATTATTAGGAATTCTGTTTTTGGAATCGCACGATTGTTGCATGCACATTATTGATTCTTTATCATTATCACATTATCGGTAGTACTTAATTTTTGTTCACATTCACTTGACTATCGGTCAGACTTTATCGGTGTGTGCGCATTCATTCTAGCCATATGTCTACCTTGATCGGTTTGTTCACATTCGCCCTATCTATCCGTCAGACTTCATCGGTGGGTTCACATTAACTTTCATCAGGTGTATTCACATTCGCTTTAGTTATCGGTCGTGCTTTATCAGTGTATTCACTCTCTTTCTAGTTATCGCACTTTGTCAGTGTGTTCAATTTCGCTCTAGGTATCAGACAAACTTTATCGGTGTATTCACATTCACTCCAGCTATCGGACATACTTTATCGGTGTATTCATATTCACTCCAGCCATCGGACATACTTTATCGGTGTATTCTCATTCACTCCAGTTATCAGACAGGCTTTATCGGTGAATTCACATTCATTTCAGCTATCGGACAGATTTTATCGGTGTATTCACATTCACTCCAACTATCGGACAGACTTTATCGGTGTATTCACATTCACACCAGCTATCGGACAGACTTTATAGGTGTATTCACATTCACTCCAGCTATCGGACAGACTTTATCGGTGTGTTCACATTCACACCAGCTATCGGACAGACTTTATCGGTGTGTTCAAATTCATTCCAGCTTTCGGTCAGACTTTCATTCTAGCTATAGGTCTGACTTGATCAGTGGGTTCACACTCACTCAAGCTATCGATGGAACATGATCGGTGCTTTGACATTCGGTCTAATTTTCAGGTGGAATTAATTGGTGTGTTCACAATCATTCTAGCCATCAGTCAGACAAAATGATATCGGTGTACATTCGCTCTAGTTATAAGTCGAACTCTGGCTTCAGATTCGAAATATTTAAGCAAAAAACATGTAAAAAAACTAAATCGGCTATCATGCAATTTACATGACAGATGACAGATTATATTGTTATATTTGTCAAAATACTTATATCCACCTTAGATTTATAGCCAACTTAGTCGACAGCACTCGAGTTTGGTAGATTTATTTGATAACATATTAAGCAGGTGGTTCAAGTACTTGTATTACTTTGAAATTTACGTATGTTTTTCCCTTGCATCTAATTGAATGGCTATCGTCAGTCCAACAATGGTATTACATGTATAGATCACCTCTTAACAAGGAAAACTCAATAAAGTATGATGAGAGATGTGGAAACACTCAACACCCATATTAAACTTTAACAAGAATGAAAAAATACTATTGTGGCACTCTAGAAAATAAATTTAAAAATAATTGGCTTTTAGGCAATAAGGATGACAGTTGGCAAAGACATGTTGCTTCATTTGTCACAAAGCGTGCATACACTTAAGATATATTGTTTAGTCTGTCGATATGGCTATGACCTTTGCCTAGAGCAATCAGTCGTGGGTGTAACATTTTTTTTTTTTAGTAAATTTGTTTCTTCATGGTATCTAGAGAACGTTTCATTCTACGATCAACTAAATTGGTCTGCTGGTCACTTGAGGGAAAAGAATGACGCCGATTGATTTCTAGGTCGCAGGTAAAGTGAACAGGGGCTCGTAGCAGTAAATTCGTTGCCGCACAATATTATGAGAACGCTTTGACCTAATGGAATGCAAATGTGTACAGTGATGTCTTTGGTGGAATGGAAGACGCATAGTAAGTTTGAGGTCATCGGGTAAAATGTCAAGGTTACAAGGCCTGTATCATGAAATGTGTTTCCGCACAATATCTAGAAAACGCTTCGATCAATGATAATTTGCATTGGTTTTCTGGTAACTTAGTGAGACATAATGATGACTATTCATGTTTAAGTCAAACTGTAATAAAACAAGGTCGCATGGGCTTGTTACATGAACATTGTTTCCACATGATATCTATATAATGCGTAGGATCGTATAAATACGTAAGTCTTGAGGAAGGTTGATCACTTATTATTATCAAATCAAGAAATCAAAAGTCGAAGTTACATGGATCACGTTGCTACATGTTGGTCGGATGGGGGATGCCAAACAATGTTTATACAAAAATCACTTGTGATCAATGCTCCGTGATACCTGTTTTTGTCAAGTTACGCACCAACAAACAATTGCATTTTACAGTGCTTTAATCGCTTTTAGCGTTTTATGTTTACATTTAGTTAACAAAAAGCCTTAGAGGCAAACAAAGCATGTGTTGTTTTGTGCTTAGTTTGTTAGCGGATAAATTACTGTTTACGAACATTATTTCACTTAAACATTCGTCATAGTCAAATCTCTTAACGCATGTTGCTGTGGGAACATATCCTATTTTATTGCACACATGTTACTGTTTTACGACTAGTGAAGTGACCAATTTATGAGATATGTCGCGATTTGCAACATCCAGAAACGCGTCAACGTAAGGCTATTTACGGAAAAACGTTAAACAAATGAGATAAACTATACCAGTGAAGTGATACAGTGGTCAAGGATTACCGCTTCGACAAGCATTCAAGTAATTAAGATAAAGATCGTGTTACAAACCGAACGACGTTGGAATAAAATTAATTGTGAATATTTACTGACAGAGGAAGGTTTTGTTTTTGTGTTGTTATGCTAAGACAATACTTTAGTTCTGTGGAATTTCCTTAATTATGGCTCGGATGTTAATCTCGATACTTTTCATTCAAGGTAAGGCAAATAATGATATTTTTTATGGAATACTAAAAGACAAACAATTGTGTTTAGTTCATTATTGGGTTATATTGCCATATATCAACATATTTATTATTGAACATGTTAGTATAATTTTTGACCTATTTGTCTTTATTAAACTATATGTATAATTCATTGCTCATCATTATATTTTGAAGGATCTTTGCTGTTCCTCTTATACGTACAAGCATCATACGTTACCATTTCCCCTTCATTCTGCGCGTTTTAGTCGCAGTTGTAACATGCTAAGCTTGGCTCTAAAAACTGTGTTAGCATACCGTATGTTCTCGCTAGAATATGTCTTCACATAGCGTATGCTTTTTTATTATATGTTTGTATAGTAAGTTTTAGAAAAAAATATATATTCACATACCACTGTTTTCCCCCAAAATATATGTTCAAATACCGTTTGATTTCTCAAAAAAAAATATGTCCACACACCATATATTTTGTCTAGAATGTGTTTTCACATTCCCGTTTTCTCTTATTTCAACAATATATTTCTCTCTATTAAATTGACTTGTTCAAAGATGTTTGTTTTTTTGAAAAATGTCTATAATGTTTTGAATAGTCTGGATTATAATAGCTAGAAAAAAGTTGAATAAAAAAAATGCCTTTCCCGACATTCAAACCCGGAACCTCTGGCAGCAAAAGCTGATGGGCTACCATTTGTAGTTCATTGCAAAACATTTACACTTTATTAGAAGTAAACATATTTTCCGAATTATCGAAGAAAACCGTTACAAACGCTTCATTATTTTACCGATTTTGAATAATGAGTGTCCATTAATAAACCAATATTCGTTACCTTTTTTAGTCGGGAATATTATTTCGCTTGTTTAAACATAATATATATACATTTTTTAAATAATAACTTCAATAATACAATAAACTTAACAATACAATAAACTCAAATAATAACTTATTAATAAATCAAACTTATTTTATTTTGGTGCATTAACACCTTTGTTAGGTGTGTTTCAACCCTGAGTAATGTGTCGCCAACACTTGTTAATTAAGCATGGCCACAGGGCTTATAACTTCGTTTTATGCAAGAGCATGTTAATAACAATGATATAAAAATTGTTATTTTATTACTTAGAACTACATTCAGCTGACAGAATATATCGACCTATGGATCAATTCCGACTGGTTAAGTACAGTCCATGTTCACAGTGACTAAGTCTGATAAAATGATTTTTATAAGTAGAATTAGCTAAACAATTCACAAAATATATTCTGTAGCATAACGTTTTAAAGAATGTTAGTTTGTTATTGTTTAGTTTTTTTATTGAAGAAAAAAAAACGTTTCCTATTCATTCTTTATGCATGTAAAACGCTAACCAATATCGTCATGTTTCAATATTAAATACATGTTTCAATAAGTGTATACACAACAGTCGTAATGATACATTCATTATATTGTACAGACATTGAATGTAATAAAGTGACGAAAACGAGCACCTATTTAGCGTTTGATATGCTGTAAAAAAAATCAGCAGTTACAGGGGTTTGTTCCCCATCTTTGTGAAGCGGCCTTGGCCGCATCATTTTGTGAAAAAAACGGGCCGTGAACTATTCAAAACTGTGAAAAAATGAGTCGCGAACTGTTCAAAATTGTGAACGAAAATGAGTCGCGAACGTTTTTTTATTATGAAAATTTGAGTCGCAAACTTCTTTAAATTGTGAAAATTTGAGTCGCAAACTTCTTTAAATTGTGAATATTTGAGTCGCGAACTTCTCAAAATTGGAGAAAAACGACCAATCTCTTCGAAGAAAAAAGCCCTGCGTTATATGCTCGGAGTTCTGAAGTGTATCAGGACACTGTCTTGTCGACGATCTTGCAACACGTTTGGGATACAACTGAATCTTGTAGTTTAATTAGAAGACATTTAGAATCAATGTGCTCCTAAATCAAAGGACTTATAAAATATCCTGCAAGAAGTACAACACAATTACACTCATTGGATGTGTATGCGTAGAATGTATGCTTCTGTAAAAACTGTATATAAATTTAAATACAACTTAAGAGGTTCAATTAGACCTGTCACAGAAAGCGGAAAGTGTCGTCCCCGATAACCCTAATCGGGGACGACCCTTTACGCACATGCATGAACACCCATTTCCACACAGCGAAGCTTATATTCAGTTGAAGCCAATCGAAACATGTTTTAAATCTATGACCAATGTCCCGCTGAGATTTATTGTGTATCAGTACTGATAACACGGAAAATTTATTATAGAAAAATAAATTTGATTAGATTGTTTCTGTAGTCAGCTGTTGCTAATGATGAGTATAAGGTCATTAATGCCACAATATATCTGTTCATAATATTGACTGGGACTTCTATGTTGACCTTTGTTATGACGACCTTAAAGCATTATTGAGATTTTGCCTGATTGGGAAAAAATGCCATTAATGACATTAACGTCAAAGGTCGTTTTTTTAATATTTGACGGTTCTTTTCCGAGAAAATGCACTGATCACAAACGTTCATGTTGCTCATACCGCAACGTACCGTATTGACGTTTCATCTTTTTATCTAAGCGAATTGGAGAGCATACTTTATGGTCCGTGACACTTTCTTTCTGCACATAATACCTTGCATAATACCACATTAACTTATTAAGCAATGGTTTGCAACAATATAGCTAGCTTTTTATGAAATTGTCTTTAAAATACAATACTTTGCTATGTCATTTTGTACTTTATCACGATAAAACATGCCACACGGCTCGCAACTTCATGACATACCATGCAATGCTACATAATGCATTACCAGACCGAACAGTGTGACATATTATTACATAGTGCATGCAAAAAGTATAAAGTTAATATAACCAAATATAATACATTTTTTTTACATTTAACATGTAATCAATTATTTCTTATTATTCAAAGTTATGTCGTTTTTTTTTTAAATGAAATGCTTTTTAATTGTCAAGAAAAGATACATGATTATTTAACCTAAATATTGTTGTAAATGTGTGCTATAAATCGTGCATATTTCGTCAGGCTTCTCACACATCTGTTCTCACCATCTACTCGCACATGCCCGCAATCATAAATAATCGTTTCGTTTGTCTTTTTTGTCATGCAATTAATCTCTTAGTTACCTTTGCCTAGTTTTTTCTTTGTTCGAGTTTACCGAACTCGTGTTACTTTCCGCAACAAGAAAATGTCGACATATTTATTTATTGCAAAACGAATTAAGTGAAGTTTTTGCATTTTGAGTTAAGTGGTGATAGCTTAATCTTGTCAACTTGGTGCGTGAAAACAAAACTATAAACCTAGCTATTAATAACACATTTTCGACCATACTTATAGAGGTGCCATTGTTGTGTGGCATTTAATAACTGTGACAACAGATCGGCAAATGGGGGCTGAAGCCCAATACCCATGTTTATCGTTCAATAACAAACGTGTAGTATATTTATATTGTTAAGTTTTAATTATACGCTCATTGCTTAGAATACTTAGCGACTACTCGGAATCGACCTATTGCGAAATAAATAAATCTGGAATGGATCATAATATAATATAGATTATTTTACGAAATACCATTTGGTGTTGACCGAACGCCACAATGTGATAAACATAATATATTGGTACATGTCGTTCTACATACTATCATAGACTTTTTATTTAAGCAGAATTAAAATATATGTATTATAAGACGTTCATTCTTTGTTATGAATACAATCATGTAATCCTCAAAAAAGGTGAACCTTTTAATACTGAAATTGCAAAGGTTCATTTGTTGTTGTTAATTGCCGTTGTTGTGAATAACCCATGTTGCGAATAGTTGATGGCTTCTACACTAATATACAAGTGGATTGTGTTCAGGGTTTTCACAAAGTATGGTTCAAAAGTTGTATGTTGAATGCAATTGGTTGTTTTAAATAGTCAAAATAAGGTTTATAATCCAGATGTGAATTGTTTTTAGTGTTTCAATATTGTGCGACTCAAATGTTTTATGTTGAATGTTATTATTTTGTAAACTTGGTGGAGGACCACTGGTATGAGCAGGTGATTCAAAGTGTGATACAAAGTGTGATACAATGTCATATCAATTTATTGCGGGGATTGTCAAACGTTGTTTTGAACTAGTCGAATATGTAATGAAATATTATAGTGTGAGTATTACAGATAATCACGTGTTGAAGATACATATATCGCTTCACATACTTTATTATTGGGTCGGTCTAACATTCAAGAAATAGCAAACACCTAACAGCACGTGTATATACGTGTTGACTACATATTGCGGATTGATCAAAGTACTTCAATTGACATACTTCGCACACACTGCAACAACTATTTTATAATAACATGTATATTATCAACATGCAGTCGATTTGTGATTTGAAGTAGCCGACATCATGCTTCAGCTGACGGCGTCACATTGATATATCAAGGTAAAAACATAATTAGGAAATTGTTTTGGAACCACAAGGTTCTTGCATGTAAATTCATTTTCGAGTAAAGTCTACGCCTGGTTCATGTAGTACACAATCAAAATAAACGTATTTGAGTGTCAACGTATACGTCCGATGTAAAAAACAAATAAAACTGATGTAAACTCAAATATGTATGTATTTGTCTCTTGATGCATATATGTAGTGTTTGTCTCAGATGTTTTCTGCGTTCACAATAAAGACATGCCTGTGCTTAGAACATGGTCATATGTTTATTGTCACACAAAATAACAACTGTCAAATGGTTAAAAAAGACATGTGTCTTGACTGATGTTATGTTATCAACTTTTACTGCAAATGCTGTTAAGATTAATATCAAGTATGCTTTGAGTAAGCAAGTCATTGTATTATTAAAGACAACCTAAACTATGTATTAATGTCAGTCGGGTTGATGTCGTGGTTCAATCTGGACTAGTCGTATTTAGCGTCGAACTATCGAGTAGAGCTAGTGTTTTCACATTTGCACTTGATCGGTCTATTCACATAGACTCTACCTATCGATTGGGCTTGATCAGTAAGTTCCAATTCAAACTTACCGGTAAGACCGAACAATGACCTGCACATGTGAATACATAAAGATTACAATTTAATTATGGGTTGTACTTAATAATTTTACTCATCCAATTTAATCAAAAAGCAAAGATAAGAATACTTACCAGTTTTGTTAATGTAGAAGGCTCTGTAAGGACATGCTTTAAGCATTATTAAACCATGTTCTACGATGTTACCTTATTAGTGTTTGGAGAATTTATTAGGATGTAAAAAGCGTCAAAATCAAATGCAAATGAATACCATGTCAATCATCGTACCACAAAAAAAAACGCATACAGTTATTTTTTGATCACGCATATCGCCGACTCAAACTAAGTTTGTTTACGTGTACGGCCAACTGATATAGGCATCGAATATGCGGTCGGTTGTTTTCTTCGTATTTACGTGTACTGAGAAATACAACAATCAGAGTGGTAATTACTAATTATGCAAACCCTTCCATAACGTGACGGTAGATTGGTTTGCGTTGGATGGTCGATCTTTCGTTTCAGGTCGTTATTTCTAGAGACTACGCTTAGACCTTTGAGCATTCGAATTTGTATGACGGTTACTTTTAAGGAAATTGAGACGTCTATCGATTTTGAGGTCAAGGTCATAGAGGCTTGTAACACGAAATTCATTCCGCACAATATCTGGAGCACGCTTTGAGCTACGACCATGCAAATTGGTATAGTTGCTACCTAGGAGAAATGGAATACATCTATCAAATTTGAGGTCAAAGGTCAAGATCACGTGGGGTTTTAGAAAAAAAATCGTTTCGGCACTAAATTTTGACAACGCCTTGATTTACCATCATGTTATTTGGTTAAGTAGTGTCATGAGTGATAAGATGATGGAATTTGAAGGTGAAACGTCTAGGTCACATGAGCTTGTACCAAGAAGTTTGTTTCTGCGTGATATCTAGATAACAAAGAGATCAATTAAATAGGTATGCTGGTTACTTGAGAGGAGAGTATGGCGCCGATGGTCAAAAGTGGGGGGGGGCCCATTGGCTCGTAGCAGCAAATTTGTATTCTTGCACAATATCTTGAGGAAGTTTTGACTTAATAGAATGCAAATTTATACAGTGGTTGCTTTAGTGGAATGGAAAACGCCTATTAAGTTTGAGGTCACAAGGTAAAATGTGAAGGTTTCAACGGCCTGGTATCATAAAATGTGTTTCAACACAATATCTAGAACACGCTTCGACCAATGATAATCTGCATTGGTTTGCTGGTTACTTAGTGGGTCATAATGGTGATTATTATTTATTTTTAAGTAAAAATGAAATTAATCAAAGTCGTGTGGGCTGGTAACATGCAAAATGTTTCCACGCCATGTTAGAGAACCCCTAGAATCATATACTAGTAACTAAGATAGCTTTGGCAAATGGTAATCGCTTATGATTTTCAAATCAAGAAATCAAAAGTCGAGGTTACATGGATGACTTTGCTTCATGTTGGTAGGATGAGGGATAGCATAAAACAATATAATCTCTTGTGATCAGTGATCCGTGGTTCCTGTTTTGTCCAGTTACGCACCGCCAAACCATTGCATGTTTCCATGCTTAAATCGCTCTTAGCGTTTAATTTTACATTTCGTTTACAAAAAGCCTCAGAGACAAACAAAGCCCGCGGTGTTGTTTATTTAGCGGATTTATTATTGTTTACGAACATCATTTTCACGTCAAAATCGAATCTCATATAAATGTTACTGTGGGAACATATCCTATTTTATTGTACACATGTTACTGTTTTACGAGCAGCGAAGTGATCAAATTATGAGATATTTTGTGGCTTGTAACGTCCGAAAACGCGAGAACATATCTTATTGTATTGTACACATATTACTGTTTTATGAGCAGTAGAGTGACCAATTTATGGGAGATTCAGTGATTTGCAACGTCCGGAAACGCGTCAACGTAAGGCTATTTACGGCAAAAAAACGTTAAATAAATGAGATAAACGCTACGAGTGTAGTGACACAGTGGTCAAGGATTACCGCTTCGACAAGCAGTCAAGTAATTAAAATAAAGATCGTGTTACAAACCGAACGACGTTGGAATAAAATTATTTGTGATTATTTACTGACCGAGGAAAGTTTTGTCTGTGTGTTGTTATGTTAAGATGATAATTTAGTTCGGTAGAATTTTATTAATTATGGCTCGGATTTTAATCTCGATACGTTTCATGCAGGGTAAGGCAAATAATTTTTTTTTATGGAATACTGAAAATTGTGTTTACTTCATTACTTTGTAATATTGCCAGTACATTAACATATTTTATTATTTAATATGTTTGTATAGTTTTTTACCGTTTCGCCTGTATTTAGCCACAGACAAATGTAAAAGTTTATTAACGTCTAACTTTTGTTTATAAAAACACAGTAAAGCCATACAAAATCATAATATAAACCCGTATGTACAAAACCACCCTAACAGAGTTACGAGAGACGATAGTACTAAAACTTTTAGAAGTATTCAACGATTATATACATCAAAACAACTTTCACATCTGTTAGACATATAAAATCCTTAAGGAAATTCGGTTTAAAATGATTAATTTTCTTAAAATAAATAAAATATATATTAACACATTTAGATTAGGAGGCAGGTATAATTCATTACTCGTCAGTACATTTTGGAGGTTTCTCTTCAATGTACATGCACTTTAAGTTCACGTTTCCCCATCATTCTGCGTGGGTTAGTCGCAGTTGTAACTTGCTTAGTTAGCACGGCTCTAAAAAATGTGTTCACATACCGTATTGTTTTTCTATATGTTTTTACATACCGTAAGGTTAAACAAAAATATATGTTCACGTACCGTATGTTCTCTCCAAAATCAATGTTAACATACCGTTTTTTTTTCAGGAAAATGTGTTCGCACACCATATGTGTCGTGTTCTGAGAAAACTGGACAAAATGCATGTGCGTAAAGTGTCATCCCAGATTAGCCTGTGCAGTTCGCACAGGCTAATCAGGGACGACACTTTCCGCCTAAACTGGATTTTCGCTAAAAAGAGACAGCATTTAAACGAAAAATTCCATAAAAGCGGAAATTGTCGTCCCTGATTAGCCTGTGCGGACTGCACAGGCTAATCTGGGATGACAATTTACGCACAAGCAATTTGCCCAGTTTTCTCAGAACACGACACAATTATATTTTGTCTAGAATGTGTTTTCACATTCACGTTTTCTCTTATTGAACAATTTATATCTGTATATTAAATGGACTTGTTCACAGATTTTCGTATTTTTGAAAAATGAATATAATGTTTTTACTAGTCTGAATTAAATATAATAGCAAGATTTTTTATTTATTTTTTTAATATTGCCTTCCCCCGGCATTCTAACCCGGGACCTCTGGATGCAAAAGCGGATGCGCTGCCTTTGCGAAACGCACGCTTTAGCACTTTGCGAAACATAAACACTATATTAGTAGAAAACGTATTTTCCAAATTATCGAAGAAAACCATTACAAACGTTAATGAACCAATATTCGTAACCCTTTAATAGCCGTGAGTATTATTTAGCTTGTTTAAACATTATGTATAATTTTGTTTTGAAAAAAATAACTTCCATCATACAATAAACTTTACGATACAATAAGGTCAAATTATAACTTATAAATACGTGGAACTTTGTTTTTATTTTGGTGCATTAAATCCTGTGTTAGGTGTATCTAAACCCTGAGTAATGTGTCGCCAACACTTGCTAATTTAGCATCGCCCCAGGGCTAATAACTTATATTTATGCAATAGCATGTTAATAACAATGATGCAAACATGGTTATTTTATTACTGAGAATTGCATTCAGGTGACAGAATATATCGACCAATTGATCAAATCCGACTGGTAAAATACTGTCCACGTTCACAGTGACTAATGAAAGCATTTATACGTATTATGAGATACACATTCACAAATAGATTTGGATATTTTCTGTAGCATAAGGTTTTCAAGAATGCTAGTTTTTTTCTTGTTTGTTTATTATTGAAGAAAAAAAAACATTGCCTATGCATTCTGAATACATGTTAAATGCTAAACAATATCGTAATATTTAAATATGAAACACGTGTTTCAATAGATGTCTTCATTACAGTCGTAATGATACATTCATGATACTTTACAGACATAGAATGCAATAAAGAGACGAAAACTAGCCTCTTTTTAGCGTTTGATATAATTAAAAAAAGAAATCAGCAGGTACAGATTTTTTTCTGTCTTTGTGAAGAGGCCTTGGCCCCCTAATTCTGTGAAAAAAATAAGTAATGAACTGTTCAAAATTGTAAAAAAATAATACGTTGCAAACTGTTCAAAATTGTGAATAAATGGGTCCCGAACGTTTTTAAATTGTGAAATATAAGTCGCGAACTTCTTTAATTTGTAATTGTTCACAGGCGTTCAACGTACCTATGCAGTTAAAGCAACTCGAAACATAACTTTAATCTTTTTCCAATTCCGAGACCCGTTCAATCCGCAGGCATTCAACGAACCCATTCAGTTAAAGCAACTCGAAATATGTCTTTAATATGTGTGCAATTTCGCGTTCCATTCAATTCACAAGCGTTCAACGTACTTAGTCAGTTAAAACAACTCGAAACATGTTTTTAAATATATGATCAATGTCCCGCTGGGATTTATTGGGTCTCAGTTATTATAACCCGGACATTCATTATAGAAAAATAAATTTGATTTGAATTGTTGTGTTGTCAGCTGATATGAGTAAAGGTGAGTATATGGTCATTAATTCCACAATATATCTGTTCATTATATTGACTAGGACTACTATGTTGACCTTTGTTATGACGACCTTTAATTATGATATGTTTTATCTGATTGGGAAAAAAATGACATTAAAAGCACTGCGGAAGGCGTAGTTCTGGCTTCCATGAAATGTCGCTTTTTATATTTCAAGTAGTTCTGAATGCACCGATCACGAAAAATCATGTTACTCATCTTCTACATAATACCTTGCACAATACCATATTAACTTATGAAGCCATTGTATGCAGCCATATAGCTAGCTATTTATGTAATTGTCATTATAATACTATACTTGCTATGTCATTTTGTACTCAATCAAAATACAACATGCCACACGCCTCGCAATTGCATGACATACCATCAAAAAATTGTGACATTACATAGTGCATGTAAAAATATCGTTGATATAACCTGAATACAGATAATACAATTTAGATATGAAAGATGTTACCAATTATTTATAAATGTACATAGTTATGAGGTGTTTTGTTTTAAACATAAGCCTTTTAATTTACCACAAAAGTTAAAGGGTAATAAAGCCTATACATTGTTGTAAATGTGTGTTTTAAATCGTGTATATTTCGTAAGGCTTCTCACACATCTGTTCTCTCCATCTACTCGCACATGCCCGAATTCATAAATAATCGTCTCTTTTGTCTTTTTTGTCATAAGCAATTAATCTGTTAATTACTTTTTCCCATTTTTTGCTTTGTTTGAGTTATCCGACCTCTTGTCACATTCCGCAACAAGAACATGTCGACACATTTATATATCCCAAAACAAATTCGGTGAAGTTTTGGTATTTTGCGTTAAGTGGGGGCAGCTTAATCTTTTTAACTTGTAAAAACACAATTATTAAACTAGGTCACACTCAAATATTTTCGACCATACTTATGGGGTTGCAATTGTTTTGTGTCATTTAATAACTGTTGCACCAAATAAGTTAATGGAGGCTGAAGCCTAATACACAGGCTTACCGTTCAATAACAACCGTGTAGTATATTAATATTTTAAATTTTAATTTATACTCACATTGCTTATTACACTTAGCGACTACTCGGAATGGACCTATTGCGAAAGCAATAAATCTAGAATTGAGAATACTATAATATATATTTCAGCGAAATACCGTATTGCGTTGACAGAATGCCACAATGTGATAAGCATAGTACATGTTCAATGGTATGTGTCGTTCTATAAACTAGCTTTTGCAGAAATTATAAATATTTATAATTCGAAGTACCGGTACATTCTTTGTTGTGAAAAATAACCTTCGAACCTTGTGTACTGAAGTTGGAAAGGGTTATTGGTTGTTGTGAATTGTTGTGCCGATTTTGTGAATAGTTGATGTTGTGAGTAGTCGAAGAAAGGTTATTACAATAATATAGAAGTGGATTGTGATCAGGGTTTTCCCAAAGTGTGGTCAAAAGTTGTATGTTGAATGTGATTGGTTGTTGTTAATAGTTGACATTAGGTTCGTAATGCAAAAGTGAACGTGTTCAATGTAACCAAATGTTGCTGTTCAACAATTTCATGATGAATGTCATTATTCGCAAAATTAATGCTGGAAGACCACTTGTATGTCATATCAAGTTATTCACGTTGTTTCGAACTAGTCGAATATCTATAAAATAGTATATGTTCTATAACGGATATTCACGTGTAGAAGATAAATATATCGCTTTATAGACTTTATTATTGGGTCGGCTTTACATACAAGCATTAGCACATAACTCACCCCACGTGTTTGTATGAACTGATCTACGGACTGCGGATTGATCAAAGTACTTCACTTGACAGGCTTGACGCATAGTGCTACAAATGGTTTATATTAATATGTATATTGTCAACATGCATTCGATTGATGATTTGAAGAAGCTAACATCACGGTTCAACTGACGGTGTCACATTGATTCATTAAGGGCTAAACATAGTTTGTATTTAAGTACACAACACCTTAAAAAAGAGTTACGAGAGACTAAGGTTATGCAAATTCTAAAAGTGTTCCACGATTATATGAATCATACAAACTTTCACATCTGCTAGAAATACAAAAAGATCATTCAGGAAAATCAATTTAAAATGATTTATTTTATTAAAATAAATAAAAAATATATTAACACACATATAGAATACGAGACAATGCGATTTGAACATTATAAACAGTTTCGTAATTATGAATTACAAGGTATATACATATTTGATACGCAATTGACTATACGCACACATTACATGCGCATACACCTTAATTGCATCTCATTTTAAGAACAAAACATGAATACAATCGAAAGTAAGAAATTATTTTGAGATAAATATAATAGGTGTCTATCATGTCAAATGTGTTCTATAGGACATGCATCTTTTACTCTTTTACTCTTATACCCTCATTGTAAGGATCTTAGTGTAGTCCATTGTTATTCGACTGCAATGACTTTGTTATTAACAAAGGACAACGCCTCATAGCAGCTATGGTATGATGCAGGCATGATTTACTTTGACATAACTGCATCCGATCTTTATTTTTGGTTTTCGTACGTTTTGGTCCTTCACACTCATTGAAAAGTGTTTCAGCTCATCTAAAGTCTTTGAGCGCAACTGCATTGGTTGGAGATACTCATCATCATGGTATTATCACATTGCAAATGAAAATTCGATTAAAACAGACAAGTTCTAATTTGGTTCCAAGCTATTTTTTTCTGTACTTCTACATTATTTTGTTGTAATGTTTTTAGAGGTCTTTTCATTCTCCTCTCCAATCATATCAGGCACCATCACCTTAGGGGATGAATGTGTTGCACCTTCTAATCTGTTTGCTTCAGGTTCCTGTCCCTTTTTGTCTTTCTTATGTCTAGTTCCTTCCCACTGTGTCTGTCCCCATGTCTGGTTCCAGTTCCATAGTGTCAGTCCCAGTGTCCGGTTCCTGGCCCATAGTGACTGAAAATGTGTCCTGTTCCTGTCTCATAGTTTCTGGTCATGTGGTCGGTTCCATTCCCATTGAGTCTTTCCCAGTGCCTGTCCCATAAAGTATGTCCCCATGTCCGGTTTCTGTCCCCTAATGCATGTCCGTATTTCCGGTTCGTGTCCAATATTATCTGTCCCTGTTTTCGGTTCCTGTCCCATAGTGTCTGTCTCTATGTCATGTTCCTGTCCCCTAGTGTCTATCCCGATATCATGTTCCTGTCCCATAGTAACTGCCCCTGTGTCATGTTCCCGTACGGTTAAGTCTATCTCTGTGTCCAGTTCCCATCCCTAAGTGTATTTTCTTATATCAGATCCTTGTCCGAAAGTGTCTAACCCTATGTTCCGTTCCATCCCATTGTGTATGTCCCTGTGTCTGGTTCCCGATCCAAAGTGCCGGTTTCTGTGTCGGATTCCTGTATGGGTGTGTCTGACCCTGTGTCCATTTCCTGTTCCACATTTTTGCACCCGCTTCATGTTCCTGTCCAATAGTGTACATGGTGTATGTCACTGTGCCACTTTCATGTCCCATAGTGTCTGCCCCTATGGCTTGGTTACATCCATAGGTGTCTGTCCCCATGTCAGAAGTCCGCCCATTTGTGTCACCGTTTTGGGTTCATGTTCTATAGCGCTTTAAAGATTTCAATATCAATGTCTATGATGAGCACTGCAGAATCATTTAGTTTGATCAGTATAGCATGTAGTAATGTTTCTGTTTGTTCATAATTGCTAAGGTTGTCACTTAGCTCATTGACATTTAAATGAGCTTAAACCAATTCGGCCTAGCTTACATAATCAAACCCTGAAAAATTGCTGTCATTGGAACTTTAAAAGAATCAGACTCCTCTAGCCCACATATATCAATCACACTTATGCCCCTTTTTTCAAACTGAATATTTACATTTTTAAATATTGAAGCACAAAGGTGTCTTGTAAGCATACAAAGTTCAGCTAATGACTCGTTTTTTTGTGAGCCTTGCCTTCCCATCAGATTTTTCATGCCTGCATCGTTTCTGCTGTGAGGATAAAAAAGTAAAAGTGTTCATAGATTTTAATTATTGCAGAAGCGTATATTGTAGACTTGTTACCAATAAGTAAAATCATCCCATGAACCTTTTTGGGGTTTTGTTAACATTATCTTACAGTTCTAAGCCGGACATTTCATTTGCCGACTGTTTCAATGTTCCTCACTTGTTAAGATGATTTTATCAATCAGAACAACAAAACTGCCATTTCTCTCAAGGTATTCGTTGTCGACGCATTCTTTGATATTGATATACATCCGATATTCTTTTTGTAATATGTTGTCCATTGAAGTGTCAAACCACTGGCCTGGGGGTTCAAGTTGACCCCATAACTGCAACCAGGGAATTACAAACACATTGATTAACATTTCCTAAAAAAAGCTGAGGGTCGCTATTTTGTGTGGCTGCTCGTTAGAGAACATCCATCAAAACCTGCAAGTGATGCTCAATTGGTCGTTGTCGGCTCAGGAAGAAGGAGTTCAACATGTCGTTGAATAACCGAATGATTTTATGCATGGCATTGGGGAAATAGAATATTGAATTATTTCAGCATTCTTTATGCGCAAAGTTGTACAAGTCACGCAACGTGAGACCTACACAATGAATCATTATGAAGAAATCCTAATTCTCTTTGCCGTCGCGCGACAGACAAATGAAGTTTTACATTAATGTCCAGTTGTCCAGTTGCTGTAACATATTTATCTGTTAAATCTTGAAAATTACTGTCGACCTGCGCTCCTCTTTCGTCTTATATGACCACCAACATGTGGTGTAGATAGGAACTGGTTTACGTTTAAATAATTGCAAAAAATGTATTTGTGTTACTGTACTTAAAGATGTAAATAACCTGTTAAATTTGAGATCGTTGCAATCACAATCTTGGCTTAAGTGATAAGCATTGTGCAACTTTCAGATCATTAACATTGAAACTTCTTCTTTTCGCGTAGTGGAAAGAAAGATAAAATTATAAGGATACAATCACATACGAGTCCACTCAGTCGAAATACCTGTACTTGTGAGCCCATACATTCATCAAAACATTCGAAATAAATTTAACTTTGAGTCCTTACTTTATCCATTAACAGATTCACGGTATATTAATAATTTCCCCGGGGATTCATAATAATTGGTTAAAGGTTAGTGTTTAATGTATGAGAATAAATAAAACCGAGCAGGAAAAGATAGACTTTTAGAAATAAGCCCACGTAATAAACTGATTTTTGCAATGCCATTCTAGTATTCTGTGTTTATCTCATTCACTTTCCAAAGACATTAGACAAATAAGTTATTCAACCCTGTGGTCCAATTGTTTTCTACCTTACGAAGTTGCAATTAGTTTCAACAGGTCGCCGTGGCGTAGTGGATATGGTGTCCGCCTAGAGACCTGGAGGTGACGGGTTCGATCCCAACTGTGGGATTTCCTTCGATCTCCCCGAAATACACCAAGAACTGGTTATACACAGGAAACGCGTAGCGTCCAGCGCGTTTCAATAAGCGGCTTTCGATGCAATCGAGCTAAAATAAATAAGTTTAAAAAAACTAACTTAACATAACAGTATATTGAGTAGTAAGATATGTGTACATAAGTATGTTAAGATGTCATTATGTTTAAACAAGTGTGTATTTTGTATCAAATATAAAAAGGTTTCTGAAGGCAAAACGTATTTGATATTAATACCCAACACACTTATTATACTTTCACAATCAAATACGATCAATCATACTTTTATAAATGAAAGAAAATATCAAAATTAGTATTTGTTTATTTTAAAAGAGAATAGCAATATGTATACATTTAATGATGACTTATTGGCTTACTACCTGTAAGCTGTACCTGTAAGTGTGGCTTAAAAGTAGTGATTACAATAAAAAGTGGATGACATCACAAAACAGCACCACAATTATTTTCATATTTATATAAAATGTATTTTTGTGGAATACTTAATATGCAAAATAACTATTAACGCTGTGAAAGTTTTACTAATTTTACAGCCAACACAACAAACTTGTTGAATAAAGCTAGCGATTTTTATGGATTAGTTTTTTCACGTACGTAATTTATTGCAATTAAATTTTCTATACTATCAGGGCGAAACTCCCCTTTGAAAAAAAGCTGTTACGTTAATTCAGACTCTGTATCAAAATGCAAGTAGATCTATAATATAAGCACATGCAGTATTTAATTTATTGTAAAACAGTTCGGAAAAAAGTCATGTACGTGCTCTTATGTTGTTTAAGGCACTAATTTAAATATATATGTTCAGTTTTATTGATTTGGACAATTTCTCAGAAACATTATTTTAAAACAAAAAGTTGTCTTAATATTAAAATAGCAAATCTATATCACCCAATAAAAAAATCAAATCTGCAAAAAGTGAATTCGTAAAAGAAATGTCAGTTAAATCACATTTTAGATTCAGCTCACGACATGTATAGATCACCGTTTAACAAGGACAATTCATGGTGTGAGATGTGTGAGGCATTCAAGTCCCATATTAAACTTAAACAAAAAGGAAAACATACGAGCAAATAAATTAAAAAATAAGTGGCTTTCAGCTTGACAGTTGACACAGACATGTTGTTTTATTTGTCACAAGGCGTGGCTACATTTCAGATTTATTGTTTAGTCCGTCGGTATCGCTATGACCTTTGCATAGATTAATCAGTAGTAGGTATAACACTTTTTTGTTAGTAAATTTGTGTATGCATGGCATCTATAGAACGTTTTGACCTGCGATCAACTAAATAGGTACGCTGGTTACTTGAGAGGAAAGAATGACTTTGATTGATGTTTAGGTCGACGGTTATTGGAACAGGGGCGCGTAGCATTTAATGCGTTGGCGCGCAGTATTTTACGAACGCTTTGACTTAATGGTAAGCACATTTGTAAAGTGGTTGCTTTGGTGGAATAGAACTCGCATATGAGTTTGAGGTCGCTATTAAGTTTGAGGTCAAAGGTCAAGGTCACAAGTGCTTTTATCGTGAAATATTTTGTTTCCGCACGAGAACGCTTTGACCAATGCTAATATACATTGGTTTACTGGTAACTTAGTGGGTCATAATGATTACTATTTATTTGTTAGTCAACATGTAATAAATAACGGTCGTGTTTGCTTGTTACATGAAAATTGTTTCCACGCCATATCTAGAGAATCCCTAGGATCATACAAATAAGTTATTTTTGACGACGTTTAATCACTTATGATTTTCAAATAAAGTAATTTAAAGTCGAGGTTACATGGATGACGTTGCTACATGTTGGTAGAGTGGGGATGGTATACATTTTTTAAATATCTTGTGATCAATGATCAGTGATACCTGTTTTTGTCAAGTTACGCACCGCCAAACAAGTGCATGTTACAATGCTTTAATCGCTCTAAGCGTTTTATTTTACATTTCGTTTACCAAAAGCCGTCATAGTAGAATCTCTTATAAATGTTGCTGTGGGAACAAATCCTATTTTATTATAAACATCTTACTGTTTTACAAGCAGTGTTATGACCAATTTATGAGATATTTTGTGGCTTGCAACGTCGAGAAACGCGTGAACGTGAGGCTTTTTACGGCAAAAAAAACGTTAAACAAATAAGATAAACGCTACGAGTGAAGTGATACAGTGGTCAAGGATTACCGCTTCGACAAGCAGTCAAGTAATTAAAATAAAGAGCGTTTTTCAAACCGAACGACGTTTGAATAAAATTAATTGTGATTGTGTACTGAGAGAGGAAGGTTTCGTGTGTGTGTTGTTATGTTAATATGATAATTTATTTTGGTGGAATTTCCTTATTATGGCTCGGACGTTAATCTCGATACTTTTCATTCAAGGTAAGGCAAATAATGTTATTTTTAATGGAATACTGAAAGACAAACACTTGTGTTTAGTTCATTATTAGGTTATATTACAAGTATATCAACATATTTATTATTGAACATGTAAGTATAGTTTTTGACCTATTTGTCTTTATTAAACTATATGTTTAATTCATTGCTCATCATTATATTTTGAAGGATGTTTGTTGTTCCTCTTATATGTACATGCATCATACGTTACCATTTCCCCATCATTCTGCGTGTTTTAGTCGCAGGTGTAACATACCGTATGATTTCACTGGGATATGTGTTCACATACCGTATGGGTTGTCTATATGTTTTTACATACCGTAAGTTTTTGAAAAAATATATGTTCACATACCCTTTATTTTTGAAAATTGTCTATAACGTTTTGAAAAGTCTGATTGAATTATAATAGCAAGAAAAAAGTTGTATAAAATATATTGCCTTTCCCCGGGACCTCTGGAAGCAAAAGCTGATGCACTACCTTTGCGCAACGCAAAGAGAATGAACAGTCATCGATTTGACATAACAAACTTTTCTGACCCTGCATTTTCAACATTGGTCACATCACATTTTAATGAAGATCAACACAGTGCAAATGACTTTTCCTTTATGCCTATTGATGCTGTTAGTAACAACATAAATCGTCTGTGTAAAGAAACTTACTGGATACATAGGCTTAAAACATTATACCCTAATGGTATGAATAACAAAGTTTTTTTTAACATAAAATACTAGCTCTGCAATTTAATTTAGCTTACTTTTGTTTTTTTCCTATTAGTATTTCTATATATAATTTTATATGAAATTTTGTATTCTTGAATCCGAAAGTTAAGCTTCATTTAATTGACGTTCCGTATAGACGTCCATCTGCCTATCGAGCTTATTTGAGAGCATACTGTACGGCCCGTGACCCTGTCTTTCTACATAATATCTTGCACAATACCATATAAACTTATTAAGCCATTGCATGCCACAACATAGCTAGCTTTTTATGTAATTGTCCTTAAAATACAATACTTTGCTAAGTAATTTTGTTCTTTATCACTATAAAACATACCCCCATGCCTCGCAACTACATGACATGTCATGCAATGCCATACAATTTATTACCACACCAAAACTATTTGACATATTATTACATAGTGCATTGAAAAGTATATCGTTGATATAACCTTAATAAATATAATATTATTTTTACATGAAACATGTTGCCAATTATTTCTAATAGTATAAAGTTATGTCGTACAAAATGCTTTTTAATTTACCAGAAAAGATACATGGTAATAAAACCTAAATATTGTTGTAAGTGTGTGCTATAAATCCTGTATATTTCGTTAGGCTTCTTACACATCTGAATTCTTTATCTACTCGCACATGCCCGAAATCATTAACAATCGTCTCTGTTGTCTGTTTGTCATGAGCAATTCATCTGTGAATTACCTTTTCTTATTGTTTTTCTTTGTTTGCGTGAACCGACCTCTTGACACATTCCGCAACAAGAACACGTCGAAACATTTATATATCTAAAAATGAAATAAGTGACGTTTTGGCATTTTGCGTTAAGTGGGGGCAGCTTAATCTTGTCAACGTGTAAAAACACAAATATAAAACTAGGTCATAATCAACTCATTTCGACCATACTTTTTTTAAACCTATTAATTTTAGCTCGATTGCATATAAAGGCTTAGACATATTTAAAACACTCCCGCTGTGATTGAACCCGTGACCTCCCGATCGCTAGGCTGACACCATACCCACTACGCCACTCGACCATATTTAGAAAGTTGCCAATGTTTAGAGGCATTTAATAACCATATAAGTTAATGGAGGCTGAATCCTAATACTCAAGCTTACCGTTCAATAACCAGCATGTATCCGCACATTGCCTAGTACACTTAGCGACTACTCAGAATGGACCCATTGCGATAGCAATAAATCTGTAATTGATCATAATATAATATAGATTTTAAAACGCAATATAGCGTTACCAGAATTCCACAATGTGAAAAGCATAATAAATTGGTATATGTCGTTCAACAGAATAGCATAGACCTTTTGGCAGAAATCGTAAATAGGTACAAAGCGATGTTCATTCTTTGTTGTGAATAAAGTCATGTGATCCTCGAAGGAGGTGATTGTGTTTTTGTACTGAAGTTGCAAACTCATCATTGGTTGTTGTGAATTGTCGATGTTATGAATAGTTGATATTGTTAATAGTTGATGTTAGGCTACTACACTATTGTAGAAGCGGATTGTGGTCAGGGTTTTCAAAAAATGTGTTTCAAAAGTTGTTTGTTGAAAATCGTTGGTTGTTGTAAAAAGTCGAAGTTTGTAATGCAGAAATGAATTGTGTTCAGTGTTTCGCTATGGTGCGACTCAAATATTTCATGTTAAATGCCATTACTTGGTTAACTTATGTTGGAAGACCACTGGTATGAACTGGTCAAATATCTGGTTTAATAGTATGGCTTCTATAAGGGATATTCACGTGTTGAAGATGAATATAGCGCTTAATATACTTTATCATTGGGTCGGCCTCACATTCGAGCATAAGCACGCAACTAACCTCATGTGTATTTATGTACTGACTTCATACTTGGGATTGATCAATTCAATTGACAGGCTTGACAATAGAGCAACAAATATATTATAGTAACATGTGTATTGACAACATGCAGTGATTTTAAGTAGCGGACATCACAGTTCAACTGACGGCGTCACATTGTTTCATAAAGGGCAAAACATAATTAGGAAAATGCTTTGGAATAGCACGATTATTATATCCAAATTAGTTTTTCGTACGGTGCATGTAAAGTCTGCGCCTAGTCGATGCAACGTTATATCAAAAGAAACGCATTTGAGCGTCATCTTAATTGTCGAGGTAAACAACAAATAAAACTGAGGTAGACTAGCTCAAAAATGCATGAATGAATTTCGCTTGATGTATATATTTAGTTTGAGTCCCAGATGTATTTTGCGTTCACAATAAAGACATGCATGTGCTCAGAACATGGGCATATGTTTATTGTCGCCAAACAGCACTGGTGTCAGCTTGTTAATTACGACATTTGTCTTGGCTGATGTTATTATATCAACTTGGTCTGTATATGTTGTTAGGATTAATATAATGTACGTTTTGATTCAGCAAGACACAACAACAAAGCCAACTTTGAATATAAAAGATGATCGAGAAGAAAGTGTTTTTTATTTCTCGTTTTCATGTTTACTGCTTTCTGTATTATTCATTATAAGATAAAAATGCGTCAACTTTAGTCATGTTAGAATTGAAAGTAAACAGCATATTATGTTGTTGCCGCTATTAATCAATAATTAATTTATCATTTAAAATCAAATGAACCATTTAAAATCAACCGATGCAGTAACATATACCAAGAATATGATTTTATGACATTATTTCATAAAAAAACATAGATGCAAGCAAGTTCATAACAATTAGTCCAATTTTAACGTGAGTATGCACGATGTTTATATTCGTGATATTTTAATAAGTATACGCTTATAATTGTAAAAAAAATACGGTATTTAAGAACTTTTATTTTTTCGTCATTCATGGTTTACAGTCCCTTTAATTTATGAGAATGAATAACCAATCAGGAAAAGATAGACTTTTAGAAATAAGCCCCACTTAATCAAGTGAAAGAATATTTAATAACCAACACGTCAAAATTTGATTAGTGTAGCGCTGTTTGATGTGGAATGTAAAATTTAACACGTTCACTATGTTTCTATGTTAAAACAAATTAATCGTAATAAGTCGGAAGCCAATAGACTTCAATTGATGCAATGTAAAAAAACAATACAAACAAATTACAAATAGAAAGAAAAGTTACGCACCGACAAACAATTGCATGTTACAATCTTAAATCGCTCTTACCGTTTATTTTACATTTCGTTTACCTAAAGCCTAAGAGTCAAACAAAGCATGTGTTGTTTTGTTTTAAGTTTTTTAAGTGGATTTATTATTGTTTACGAACATAATTTTCACGTAAACTTCCGTCATAGTCAAATCTTTTATAAATGTTGCTGCGGGAACATATCCTATTTTATTGTACACATGTTATTGTTTTATGAGCAGTAGAGTGACCAATTTATGAGAAATATTGTGATTTGCAACGACCGAAAACGCGTCAACGCAAGGCTATTTACGGCAAAAAAAACGTTTAACAAATGAGATAAACGCTACGAGTGAAGTGACACAGTGGTCAAGGATTACCGCTTCAACAAGCAGTCAAGTAATTAAAATAAAGATCGTGTTACAAACCGAACGACTTTGGAATAAAATTAATTGTGATTATTTTCTGACAGAGAAAGTTTTTTGTGTGTGTTGTTATGTTAAGATGATAATTTAGTTCGGTGGACTTTCCTTAACTATGGCTCGGATGTTAATCTCGTTACTTTTCATTCAAGGTAAGGCAAATAATGATATTTTTATGGAATACTGAAAGACACATAATTGTGTTTAATTTATTATTTTGTCATATTTCCAGTATATCAACATATGAATTACTAAATATGTTAGTAAAGTGTTTTACCTACTTGCCTGTATTAAACTACATGTATAATTAATTTCTAATCATTAAATGTTTGAGGATATGTGATGTTCCCTTTACATGTACATGCACCATAAGTTAACGTTTCACCATACTTCTGCGTGTTTTAGTCGCAGTTGTAACATGCTAAGCCCAACTCTAGAACATGTGTGCACAAACCGTATATTTCTCTAGAATATGTGTTAACACACCGTATGTTTTTTTCTATAATGCATGTTAACATATCGTAAGATTTTGAAAACAATATATGTTCACATGCCGTATGTTTTCTCCAAAATATGTTCAAATACCGTTTGTTTTCTCAAGGAAATGGGTAGAAACACCACATCTTTTGTCTAGAATGTGTTTTCACATTTCCGTTGTCTCTTATTTAAATGTATTTCTCTATATTAAATGGACTTGTTCACAGATTATCGTATTTGTGAAAAATATCCATAATGTTTTGAATAGTCTGAATTAAGTATAATATCAATAAAAACAGTTGAATAAAAAATATTGACTTCAACGACATTCGAACCTCTGGAAGCTCAAGCTGATGCGCTTTCTTTGCGCACGCTTAAGTACTTCTTTGTGAAAAATAAACACTATACTACAATAATAATAGTAGCCAACATATTTTCCAAATTATCGAAGAAAACCTTTCAAAACGCTTTATTATTTTACCGATTTCGAATGATGATTGTCCATTAATGAACCAATATTCGTAACCTTTTTTAGTCAGGAGTATAATTTCGATTATGTAAATATAATGTATACATTATTGTTTTTAAATAATAACTTCAATAACACAATAAACTGTACAGTATAATAACCTCAAAGAATAACTTATAAATACATACAACTTTATTTTATGTTGGTGCATTTAAACCGATGTGGGTGTGTCAACCCTGAGTAATGTGTCGCCAACACTTGCTAATTTAGGATGGCCACAGGGCTAATACCTTCGTTTTATGCAAGAGCATGTCAATAATAATAATGTAAAAATGGTTATTTAATTACTCAGAATTGCATTCAGGTGACAGAATATATCGACCTATTGATCAAATCCGACTTGTAAAATACTGTCCTTGATAATAGTGCATTGGCCTAATAGAATGATTATACGTAGCATTATATACACATACACAAAATGGATTTGGATATTTGCTGAAGCATAACGTTGAAAAGAATTCACTCTTTCCTATTTCGTCTTATTAGACTTTTTCATAGTTTGTTAGAAAAACATATTAAAGATCCGTTAACACTGCCCAATACAAGTATGCTATATACAAACTTCCACCAACAAAAAGTGCCAAATGAAGGTTAATTATATTACCCTGAAACAAGTATTAACATTTGTGTAAAAACGTTCAAATACAAACATTCTACAACGTTTAAGCATCTACAAATTGTCTCACGATGTCATCATGTTTCGTTTTACGGATGATCTCGAGTTAGGATCAGATTCATTCGGTTTGCATTTAATTGCATAATTTATGCAAGCTATCCCAGAAATCTGCTGCTGCATTCATTAAATTTCGAAATTCAACTGTGTTTAAAATAAAATAAATCTGTTGCAACGCGCAAGGCAACTTGGTGAGACGAAGGAGGAGCTGGATCAGGATGAACACCACAGTGTCCAGAGCCTCCACGCATCAGAAGAGGGTGAGGTAACCATCGATAATGCAGAGAGGACTGAAGAACAAGCTGCGGTAGAATCTACAGAGCGGCGGAAGAAAGTGATGTGGCCCGCAAGTACAGAGAGAGCGAAGTGGAAGGCGTTCGAAGAGGAGCTGGAACTGGTGATGGAGAACGTGTTGAAAGGCAAAGTAGAGAGCAAGCTGCATGTCATGTCTGAGCTGATCTACACATTTGGAAAAGAGCGATTTGGAACAGCTAAAGAGAAAGTCGGACAACCCACGGTTGGCGGGAATAGAATGCTGCAGAAGATTTCCAACCTAAGGGGAGAACTCAGACGCTTGAAAAGCAGGTACAGACAAGCAGAGGAGGAGGAGAAACAAGGTCTGGCGGAACTGAGGGACGGTGTACGGAAGGAGATCCAGAGTTTACGGAGAGCAGAGAATCTGCGCAAGATGAGACAAGAGAGAAGGCGAAAGAGAGCTCAGTTCACTAGCAATCCCTTTCAGTTTGTGAAGCGTTTGCTCGGAGAAAAGAAAACAGGCGAACTTCAATGCACAAAAGAGGAGGCAAACAAGTACATCAAAGATATGTACAGTGACAGTGACCGTCACAAGGAACTGGGGGAGTGCGACAAGTTGCTCACACCAGATGAGCCTAAACACGACTTTGATTGTGCAGAACCTAGGTTTCAAGAAGTCAAGGACATTGTTATGAAGGCTAGAGCGTCTTCAGCACCAGGGCCCAATGGAGTACCGTAAAGAGTGTACAAGAACTGCCCCAAGATCTTGCTACGGTTGTGGAAGCTTATAAAGGTTGTTTGGAGGAAAGGAGAGCTTTNTGTTTCATCATCAACAGTGGAAGCAATGGAGAGGACAATAAATTCTTTCCTCAGGAGGTGGATGGGGGTGCCAAAGAGTTTCACCAGCCTCGGTTTGTACTGCACAGGCAGCAAGCTGCATATACCTCTCAAATCACTGACGGAGGAATACAAGGTCACAAAGGCTCGGAAAGTCATCATGCTACGAGACAGTAGTGATGAGAAGGTAAGAGAAGCAGGAGTGCAGGTCAACACCGGGAGAAAGTGGAGGGCTGACAAGGCAGTGGAAGAGGCAGAGGCTCGTCTTCGGCACAGCGACGTTGTCGGTAATGTCGCACAGGGGCGACTAGGGTTCGGATGCGTCACCCGTTCGCAGTGGAGCAAAGCCGGTGCAAAAGACCGACGCATCCAAGTGCAGGAAGAAGTTCGACGAATTGAGGAAGAATAAAGGCTAACCAGAGCTTTCACCCTACGGAAGCAGGGAAAATGGCTGAACTGGGAGGGAATACCCCCAGAGGAAGCTTACATGGAATGCGATCTGGACCATGGAAAGCGACAGACTTAGTTTCCTGCTTAAGTCTGTCTACGACGTACTGCCAAGTCCAACAAACCTAGTGACTTGGGGTCTTACCGAGACGCCGGATTGCAAGCTCTGTGGAAGACCAGCGAATCTTGAACATGTCCTGAGCTCATGCAGGACAGCCCTGTCTGATGGCAGATACAGATGGCGTCACGACAGGGTTCTTGCTTCAATCGCCGAGCATCTAGATCAAGCACGAAAAGCGCAGAAGACGATCAACAAAGGCCCTACGTTCATTTCCTTTGTCAGAGCTGGAGAAGAAGGGGCAAAGGCCAAACGCGCATGCGGGATTCTTGGAACGGCAACTGATTGGAGAATGGAAGCAGACTTGAAGAAACAGCTCAAGTTTCCACAGGAGATCACCGTGACAAACCAGAGACCCGACATAGTACTGTGGTCAGCTGCATCAAAACAGGTTGTGATGGTGGAGCTCACAGTACCATGGGAGGAGCGGATCGAGAAGAGCTTCGAACGGAAGCGCACAAAATATCAGGCTTTCACAGATACCTGCACAGAGAAAGGCTGGAAGGCATGGTGTTTTCCGGTGGAGGTGGGCTGCAAGGTACTTTGTACCTTGCACAATACCATATTAAGCCATTGTATGCAGTAATATAGCTATTTATTTATGTAATTGTCGTTTAAATACAATACTTAACTATGTCATTTTGTTATTTATCACAATAAAACATACCCCACGCCTCGCAACTACATTACATGTCATGAAATGCCATACAATTTATTACCACACCAAAACATTGTGACATATTATTTCATAGTGAATGTAAAAAAATATATCGTTGATATAATCTGAAATAAGATAATACAACTGTTACATGAAACATGTTACCAATTATTTCTTAATGTACAAACATGGTAATAAAATCTAAATATTGTTGTAAGTGTGTGCTATAAATCGTGTATATTTCGTTAGGCTTCTAACACATCTGTTCTCTACATCTACTCGCACATGCCGAAATCTTTAATTATCGTTTCGTTTGTCTTTTTTTGTCATAAGCAATTTATTTGTTAATTACCTTCTCCTATTTTTTTCTTTGTTCGAGTTTTCAGACCTCTTGTCACATTCCGCAACAAGAATTAGTCGACACATATATGTATCTAAAAACGCATTAAGTGAAGTTTTGGCATTTTGCGTTAAGTGGTGGCAGCTTAATCTTGTCAACTCGTAAAAACACAACTTTAAAACTAGGTCACAATCAAATATTTTCGACCATACTTAGGAAGTTGCAATTGGCAACAGCTATGTAACTGGAGGCTGACTCCTAATACTCAAGCCTACCGTTCAATAACAAGCGTGTAGTATATTAAATTTTATATTGTTAAGTTGTAATGTATACGCACATTGCTTATTGCACTTAGCGACTACCGGGTACTCGGAATGGACCCTTTGCGAAAGCACTAAATCTGGAATTTAGCATAATATAATAAAGATTATTTTACACAATACTATATGTTATATAATTTCAAAAGAAACGCATTTAAGTGTCATCTTAATTGTCGAATGTAAACAATAAATTAAACTGATGTAGACTCAAACATGCATGCATTTGTCGCTTGATATATGTATGTAGTTTTTGTCCCAGATGTTTTCTGCGTTCACAATAGCGTTCTAAAAACATGGGCATATATTTGTTTTCACAAAAAAATCACAGCTGTCAGCGTGTTTATTACGGCATTTGTCTTGGCTGATGTTATTATATCAACCTGGACTGCATAATTATGATGTTAAGATTAATATTATGTACGTGTTGATTTTACAAGAAACTGTAACAAAGACAAATTAAACTCTGTATATTAAAGATAATCGAACATATATTTTTTGTTTTGTGTTCAGGTTTACTTTTTCCTGTATTATTTATTATAAGTTAAAAATGCCTTAATTATCATATTAGGAAGGTCAGCTATACTCGTGAAAGATTTGAAAGTAAACAAGAGTGTCAAGAAATTATTATTTAATTGCCGCTATAAATCAAATGTTAAATAAATATATGCAATAACATATAACAAGACTATGATTTTATGACATTATTTCATTTACAAAATGCCTGGCAAATTATTTTTCAAAAGGCAGATGCAAGCAAGTTCACAACAATTAGTCCAGTTTAAACAATATTGGCAACATCATCATGATTAAGCACTGATAATAGTAATAAGACAATGAAAATCATATCAGACAAAGAATCAATGACATTCATTGATGTCAAATGACAAGAGCAAATGTAAGTATGTGTCAATATACTGCTTCGTCACATAGTTTTTATCACATAAAGAATAAAGTGTCAAGTTGTAGTTATTAGGTTTTTTATAATAATACAGAGAAGAGTCGGAAGACTGGTTGGCTTTTGTAAGCAGTAAAACTTGTTGTAGGTCAATTAATATAGTAACATTGGAATTTATGATTTCTGAAGTTTTATCTTCATTATTTTATTTTCTTGATTTATCTTTACTTTGCACCTGCCTTTCAAAAAAGCCTTAGCTTGCACAAGTTTTTCAATGTGAGTCCTGTTATTATACTCATTACAATAATCACACATGTTTTTTTGGTTTAATAAAAGGATATGTTGTTATCCTTGTTAAATCTATTCCGGTAAGTTGATATTTTTCGCAAGAAAATTGTTACTATTATACTTTTCAACATACATGTCGTACATTTGTTTTGCAAATTGTGGCTGCCTTCAATGTATTCTTTACTTGTTGACGGTTTATATTAATGCGATTCCATACGCTGAAAGCTTCAATGTGATCTGTTATGTCTTCAATCACTATCCTTGGAATAGCATTTTGTCTAATGGAATGTTGCCTCTAATATCCCCTTGTAATGTCAGTAGCTACGCGACTATAAAGAGTTGATTGAACTTGCGCCTCAGAAACTGCAAGAGTGTCGATGAAGATTTTTTTGAAAACAAATTGAGTATTCTTAACTGGAAAAAAAACAACATAATGATTTGCTTGTGGCCGTCGACTTGGTTTGTTTTGTTTTCGCTTTTAAGACGTAACGATAAGTTGTTACAAAATTTGTTTTCTATTGCTGTATGTATATACACTCCAAAAATCGTGAAAATCGTCAATCTTTCTTCTGGGTTTGTGTGTGTATGGAATTTTCTTTTCAGCCACAACTTGTACGCATGACGTTTGCTGGTTTAATGACTCCCGGCCGTGTTACATAACTTTTTCCCGCCTTTCTTCTTTTTTTTTTTGGCTACATTTATTCTCCAGTTTCCTTCATTTCTTGTACGTTTTCTTGCGTTTCGCTTTCCCTTCTCCCCAATCATATCAGGCACCATCACCGATGAGGATGCATTGGTTGCACCTTCTTATCTGTATGCTGTCAGGTTCCTAATTATCTGTCTTATGTTCAGTTCCCTTCCCACAGTGTCATGGCCCATATTTTCTGTCCCAGTGTCTGGTTCCAGTTCCAAAGTGTCTGTCCCAGTGTCCTGTCCAATAGTGTCTGGTCCTGTTTCGTGTTCCTGTCTCAAAATGCTCTCACTTGAACTTTAAAATAATCTGACTCCTCTAACCCACATATATATGCTCATTATTTCAAACTGAATGTTTACCTTTTTAAAGATTGAAGTACAAAGGTGTCTTGTAAACATACAATTGTCAGCTTATTACCCGTGTTGTTTGAGCGTTGCCTTCCCATCTGCTTTTAACATTAAGGAAACGTTTCTGATGTGGGGATGAAAAAGTTAAAGTTGTCATCGTTTTTAATTATTGCAGAAGCGTATATTGGAGACGTGTTACCAATTAATAAAATCATCCCATCAAAATGGTTTTTGATTTTTTTAGGCATAATCTTCGAGTTCTAAGCCGGGAATTTCATGTGTCGACTGTTTCAATGTTCCAAAGACCTCCTCACTTTTTATGCTCATTTTGTCATTCAGAACAGTTGGAATTGAATTGCTCTCAATGTATTCGTGGTCGATGTTTTCTGCGATATACACCACATACTTTTGTAAAATGCTGTTCAGTGTACTGTGAAGCCACCTGCATGGCGGCTTTCTAGTTGCCTCCATAACTGCAACCAACGAATTACAAACCCAATGTTTGACATTTCCTGAAAAAAACCGAGGGTCGCCCTTATGTGTGGCTGCTCGTAAGAGAACATCACAACCTGCACGTTTGGTCGTTGTCGACTCAGGTACTGCTTAAAAGTACCCCGCGTAGGAGTTCAACATATTGTTGAATCACCGAATGATTTTATTCAGGACATTGGGGAAATCAAATATTCAAGTATTGCAGCATTCTTCGTGCGCAAAGTTGGACAAGCCATGCAGCGCGAGACCCAGAAAATAATTATCAATGACTCATGATGAATGAATCATAATTCTTTTTTAATTTAAACATATTTTATTTCAAGAACAAACATGGTATACCTTTGCGTAGCATATACAGTTACAACTGAGTCACGTTGTTCCAAAAAAGGATTAGAACGAAAGATGAAGATCGTATAGGATTCTCTTTCCTAAGCAGAAATTGCAAGCAAGTATGTAACATTTCTTTAGGTAGCAGGATTGTATTTTGACAGTAAACTATATCAAAAATAGTTTAATAATTGACGTAAATGTACGTTATCTAGAAAGAAAGAGTAGGTTCATGGTTGATGATATAGATGTGAAAACACATCAGACAGAGTAAAAGACAAAGCGAAACTGTTGAAAGAAAAAATAAGTTGCTTGCTTTGAAAGACAGCTAGGTATGAAAACGTTAACAACATTTAACGTAACTGCATTTTTAAAAGGGGGGCAACTGCATCGAAGATACGCGTGTTTTTCTCAAAGTCAAGATTTTCTTCACCCAGTAATAATTCTTTTTTTTTGCCGTCGCGTGACAGACACATGAAGTTTTACATTAATGTCCAGCTGCTGAAACATATTTATCTTTTCAATCTTGACACTTATTGTAGACCTGCGTACCTCTGGTGTGTTATATGACCACAAACACTTGGTGTAAACAGGAACTGGCTAACATTTAAATTATTGCCAACTATTTTATTTGTGTTACTGTACTTAAAGATGTAAACAGTCCGCTAAATTTGAGTTCGTTACAATCACGATCTTGGCTTAGGTGATACACATTGACAAACTTTCGGAACATTCTCATTGAAACTACTTCTTTACGTGTATCGGAAATAAAGATAAAATAACATACGGGTCCACTCAGTCGAAATACTTGTAATTGTGAGTCCATACATACATCAATAACATTCCGAATAAAATTCACTTTGATTCCGTATTTTTACCATTAACATATTGAAGGGATATAACTAATTTCCCCGGGGATTCAGAATACTTGGTTAAAGGTTATTGTTTAATTTATGAGAATAAATAACCAAACAGGAAAATATAGACTTTTAGAATTAAGACCCACGTAATAAACTGATTTTTGCAATGTCTTCTATTCTGTTCTTATCTCATTTACTTCCCAAAGACATTAGATAAATTGAAAAATAAGTTATTTAACAGTGTTGTCCAATTGTTTTCTACCCAACTATTTGCAATTAGTTTCACAGGTTTGATTCCCATAGTGTTCCTTCGATTTCCCACAAAGATACCAAATACTGGTTATAACAAGGAAACGCGTAGCGTCGAGAGCGTTTCAATAAGCCTTAGGCTTATGCAATCGATCTAAAATAAATTAGTTAAAACTAACTAACTTAAAATAACAGTATATTGAGTATGTAGTATATTATATGAACATAATTATGTAAACATGTAAGTATGTAAAACTAAATTGTGTATGTTGTATCAAATATAAAAAAAGGTTTCTGAAGGAAAGGCAAATTTGTTATAAATTCCCCACCCACTAATTATACGTTCACAAATAAATACGTTCTATTATACCTTAATTAATTAAACAAACTTTCCAAATTATTATTTATTTAAAAAAAACGAAAATAACAATATGCACACCTTTTATGATGGATTAAAAAAAGTGTGGCTTAAAAGTAGTGATTAAAAAAATGTTGATGTCATCACAAGACAGCACCATACTAATTTTATTTTATATATATATATATATAAAATGTATTTTTTGTGGTTTAATTAATATACCAAATAACTAATAATAAGGTGCACATTTTACTCATTGTAAAGCTAACACACCCAAATTGTTGAATAAAGCAAGCGATTTTTATGGATTAATTTGTTTTCACGTAAGTAATTTATTGCGTTTAATTTTTCCATACTCACGGGGAGTTACTCCCCTTCGAAACAAATGCATTTACGTTAATTCAGACTCTGTAACTTTCAGTATCAAAATTAGATCTATCAGCACGTACAGTTTTTAATTTATTATAAAACAGTTCTGAAAAAGGCATGTACGTGCTCTTATGTTGTTTGTGGCACTAATTTCAATAATATTGAAATTATATATCATATAATATATAATATAAAATATTATAAAAATTATATGTTCATTTATATGGATTTGGACAATTTCTCAGAAACATCATTTTAAAACTAAAAGATGTCTTAATATTTAAAAGGCAAATGTATATCACCAAAAAAATCAAATCTGCATAAAAGTGAATTTGTAAAACAAAATTCAGTTACATCATGTTTCACATTCAGCTGGCGACTTCTATAGATCATCGTTTTACAAAGACAATTTAGTAAAGAATGGTGTGAGATGTGGAAAAATTCCTGACCCAGATTCAATTTAACAACGCAGTAAATACTAGTGTGTTTCTTTTGCAAATAAATTAAAAAGTAAGTGGCTTTCAGGCATAAAACATGACAGTTGACAAAGACATGTTGTTTAATGTGTCACAAGGCGTGTCTACACTTCAGATTTACTGTTTAGTCTGTCGGTAGCGCTATGACCTTTGCATATAGCAATCAGTAGAAGCTGTAACACTTTTTTATCTTAGTTTTTTTATGTTATGCATCAATCATTCATTTATGCAGTACCAAAACGGCCGTGGAATTTCGTATCTTGTAAGAACGTGTAACATCTCTGTAAAGATTGGTGTTACTTTTGTGTATTTTTCTATATAAAATCGTTCTAGGTAAAAGCACAATGTGGCATACGCTTATCGAAAATGATAGTAAATTTTAAGAGAACGCATAACAAGTATTGCGCGGTCAGGATCAATCCACAGTTATTGTGCACTGATGATGTTGATGATGATGGTGGTGGTGGTGGTGGTGATGCTTATGATAATGATGGTGATAAAGACGATGTGGTTGATGCTGTTTGTGTTGTTGTATTGCCTATATTATCGTTGTTGTTGTTGTTGTTGTTGTTGATGATGATTAGTTGTGCATGTTTTCATTGTTAATTCAATATTTGGTATTTGTAGGAAAAGTCGAAACAGATAAAGAGTTAACAGATAAAGAGTTAACAGATAAAGAGTTAATGTCAGGATAATAAGTTAATTCTCTTTATAAAAAATACTTATTGTATTATAAGTAAACATTTCAACAAAGTGTATGGTGGCGACGTTAAAATAAATATATTAAGTACATGCATATTCATAAAATGATTGTATACTGTGCAGTTAACATTTAGTGTTGAACATATTTCAATTCATTCTAATAAAACACGACGTTTTATGCGTCTTATTATTTAAATGATCGTCTTTATGCGTCTTATTATTTAAATGATCGTCTTTGAAAAGAACGTACCCGATCGTCTTTTACCTTCAAGTACCGTAGGTCCAGAAAGTATACTGTAATTTTATTCAGATCCACTTTTGCCAGTTAACCATAAAGTAGTTAATTTATGGTTCTCAAACGGCTGTTACCGTATTTACCGGTAGATACATATCATTCTTGTCTGTCCGAGTAAAGAGTGTTTGTGTATGCTCATATACATTTGAGTCGCGCTCTGAGAAAAGGGGGTTTAATGCATGTGCGTAAAGTGTCGTCCCAGATTAGCCTGTGCAGTCCGCACAGGCGAACCAGGAACGACACTTTCCGCTTTTATGATATTTTTCGTTTAATGAAAGTCTCTTGTTAGGAAAAAATCTAGTTTAGGCTGAAAGTGTCGTCCCTTATTAGCCTGTGCGGACTGCACATGCATTAAACCCCCTTTTCACAAAGCGATGCTCATTGACATGTAATATCACTTGAATTAGGTTGTAGTAATGTTTTTCCAATTTTGTTCGCGCCGAGTCTCTTTCTTGGCTAAAATAGATCAACATTTCATAAAAAGTTAAATTTGACTGCTAACAAACCGGCGACCAAGGCAGGGAAAACAAAATACATTATGTCCTTGATGAAATAAATAATGGCTCAAACCGGTTTCATTCAAGGGAGGCAATCATAAGGTTATTTAAAATCACAAAATATGAATTATTTCCCTTGTTACAACTGCGGTAGGGAAAAACACAAACGTGATAAACAAAGATACTCTTTTCATGTGAATGTTCATGAAATTGTTGAGACTTATACAGTTATTGTGAGACAAATTAAACCTAATTCAATTCGAAAGGCTAGCCGTTAAACATTCTTTGATTAAAAAACTTGAATTTATGTTATCAATTATTTTGTTAATAGCATTTATAATGCTTATACATACTCTTATTTAAAATGGTGTTTTTCTTTTATATTTACTATGGTTCTCACTTTTGGTATCCGGTAAGTTCCACGTGGAGTGCCGCCTGTCGCTAAATGAGGTCGACACACGACATTCAATGTGGCTCACGATAAGACCCACGACAATCAATGTGGCTCACGATAAGACACACGACAATCAATGTGGCTCACGATACGACACACGACATTCAATGTGGCTCACGATAAGACACACGACATTCAATGTGGCTAACGATAAGACACACGACATTCAATGTGGCTCACGATACAACACACGACAATTTTCGTGACTGACGATACGACCCACGACAATTTACGTGACTGACGATACGACCCACGACAATTTACGTGACTGACGATACGACCCACGACAATTTACGTGACTGACGATACGACCCACGACAATTTACGTGACTGACGATACGACCCACGACAATTTACGTGACTGACGATACGACCCACGACAATTTACGTGACTGACGATACGACCCACGACAATTTACGTGACTGACGATACGACCCACGACAATTTACGTGACTGACGATACGACCCACGACAATTTACGTGACTGACGATACGACCCACGACAATTTACGTGACTGACGATACGACCCACGACAATTTACGTGACTGACGATACGACCCACGACAATTTACGTGACTGACGATACGACCCACGACAATTTACGTGACTGACGATACGACACACGACAATTTACGTGACTGACGATACGACACTCGTCAATCGCACTCGCCAATTGAAATACTTGCTGCCAAGAACTGACGCCAACATTGTGCAAACACTACGTAATGACGTTTTATCTAACAAGCCACAACGAATTTTAAATTGGATTGGTCGCTGATGTAACATTATTATTGTTGTAAAACGTTGACCACACTAAAATTTATATTTTATTCTTTCTTATTTCAGTTGTGTGTTTGAATATTGCGCATGCGCAGTCGTGGCGTAATATATGGACCACAATAACTCCGCCCACTACGGCCCGCCCCACGCGCCAGAGTATTTTCGATTCCCTGCGCGCGGTCCAGGAAGCAATGAAACGCAGGACCGCCAATGACCCGAGATTCGGACACTTTGAACACCTCCCCGTTCCGGAGCCCGTGAAACCGAAACCCACCGTCGCGATGCACCACCCAGCACGTGCCAGCCCTAATAACAATCAAACGCTTCCAAATCGCTACAACGACGAGAAAACGTGGAATTTAGGGTCATCTATTCACAGTGGCTCGAGGAATCACGGCGCAGTCTTGGACAACGCGAGAAGCATCGACAAACCAATAGAAAGCAAGTTTGATGCGATATCAAATATAAAATCACAACCAGCAGATAATTCTCTGAACAATCCCGCTGAAGTCAATCCCACAAATTTCGGCCATCTCGAAGAAGCGGGGATGCTAGGAATTCTTCCTACTATAGCTCCTAATGCTGACGTCACTGGCATGGATGGCGTGGTTGCTTTATATGCGATGGATCATGCCCAAGACGCCACATCGTCAACGCGACAGACATCCACCGGGAACGTCTTACCGACGGCTCAGGGCAACGCGGTTAGGAGCTCAACAACGCGACAGACATCCATCACGTCCGTCTTACCGACGGCTCAGGGCAACGCCGGTAGGAGCTCCACGACGGGACAGACAGCCACCGGGACCGACACACCGACGACTCAGGGCATCGCGGGTAGGGGCCCAACAACGCGACGTTTGAAGGTGCTGCCCAACGGGTCGATTGTCGACTTTGGGATAGACGGGTCCACGCAAACACATGCAAGACCAACGCGGCTGGCACCAACTATAACTTCCGACTCGCAGCCACAGTCCACCGCAGTCGCTAACGCGGAGCCTGTCAGGGTCTCTCCACTGGCCTCTCTAGGTCAAGGTCACAACGATATAATTTCTACGTCGGGTTTGTCTCTTCCAATTCGTTATCCAGAACCTACGTCAAGCACTAAGTTTCCCAACGCCCAGCCAACGCATAGCAGCTCAACACATGGTAGCTTAACGCATGGCATCTCAACGCATGGCAGCTCAACGCATGGAAGCTCAACTCACGGAATCTCAACGCATGGAAGCTCAACGCATGGAAGCTCAACGCATGGAAGCTCAACGCATGGCAGCTCAACGCATGGAATCTCAACGCATGGCAGCTCAAAGCATGGCAGCTCAACACCCAATAAAAGCGAACGAATGCCCATAGCAGAAAATACAGACTCTGATCAGTCTAACCTTCATGAGACTCATCATCAAAATTCTGACGATTTAGTGAGCTCGATCATGAAAGACCCAAGGTACTTCCCAAGGGCGAGGGCGTTTGCGGGATTGGAGGCGCTTGAGAAACCGAAGACCGCCTTTGTCTTTAACCTCTTTGATATGCCGACGAACTTCTCAGTCATGTTGCCCACTCCCAAGACGACGACGACGGAAAGACCAACGACGACCACTACTGTTACGACGACGACGACGACGACCACTGCACCTACGACGACGACGACAATGATAACAACAACAACAACACCGGCGCCGACGGAACATCCCGATGATGTGGCGTTCTATTCACAAGGCGGAAGTAAGTTCACGACTATTTCTTTTTTTTCACTAAGGATCTCTTCACCGCCGAATACCTACATTCCGCTCCTCTCATTTCATCAATATTCCGCCATGGAATATCTTAATATGAGCATCGTTATGGGAAAACGTTGCTTAATTCGTGTACGTAAAGTGTCGCCCCAGATTTGCCAGTGCAGTACGCACGGCTAATTACGGACGACAGTGTCCGCTTTAATGGAATTTTTCGTTTACAGGAAGTCTCTTATCAACGGAAATCCACTATGGGCGGAAAGTGTCGTCCCCGATTAGCCTGTGCGGACTTTACGCAAATATATAAAGCCCTGTTTTCATAGAGCGATGCAAATGCAAGTTTTCCACGCGTATTGTTTGAATGCAAAAGTGGATATTTGGGCATATATCGGATACAATTTTCTATGGGTTAATAAATGGGCTTAAAATGTCACGGAGGTTGATTTTCTGTACGATAAATGTGATTGTCCTTCTTTTTTCAAAAGTTCTCATGATCAGTATTAGTTATACTAAAGTGTAAGAAAGCCAAATTGCTTTAAAGATCTTTATGAGGTATTGGTATTATACGTGTGATAGTAGGTCTAAGCGTTATACATGTATATGATCATCGCAAAGCCTTCATTGAACATGGCGGGTATTGGTCAGTCGGTCAGTTTGTTCAAATATATATACATATACACAAAGATCTATAAATAAACTGTCCATTGACAGATCGTTGTTGTATTGATAGGTCTTTGGTTTGTTTGCCCGTCGGTAGACCGCGAGTCCCGGATGGGGCATTATTGAGCATACCTGAATACCGAACTATTCGTGTTGATGCATCGGTCGTGACGATGTCCGTTACACCATTAGTTATTTTATTGACATATCATTGCTTTTATAGCATGCCTTTTTATGTATCACTATTGACCACGACTCATATACTGTTCGCTGAAATAAAACACTTTAATTTTCCACGTTTCGATGAACTCTCTTCCATTGCTGATATGTCCGCAACAAAAATAATGTTGTGGTCAGTTTGTATCGCCCCGCTATGAACCGTAGTCTGACAGTTTATTGTATCTCATGTGACCAAGTTGCCGTTTGTCTATATATGAGCCACGCTCTGGTTAAACGGGATTTAATTCAGGGCTAAATGTAATCCGCACAGGTTAATCATGCACGACACTTTCCGCTTACATGTATGATATGTTCGTTTAAAGGAAGTCTCTACTAACCGAAAATCCAGTTGAGGCAGAAAGTGTCGTCCCTGATTAGCCAGTGCGTTAAGCCCCGTTTTCCCAGAGCAAGGTACATTTTGACTTGAAGAAGTGGCTGGTAGTGGTATCTTTTATTTGTCACAAAATGCAGGATATTATTAGAATCAATTTTGCTAGCGGGCAAAAATCTGAAAAGCTAAGGGTTATCTACTTTAAATGTACATTGGTCTGTTTTTCTTCTACTTGAAATGTATGTATGTTGTACTAAATGCACGTATTAAAAAACATAAAGACTATTTTTATGACGATTCTAAATCATGACAACCGCGCTTCATATGACACAATTTATTATAATAAGGCACGAGTTTCACGTTCGTGTTTGTGTGTTCTAAGAATTGTATAGGCTATTTGCTATACTAATTTGTACTTATCTTGTAATACTAGTAGGCCTATTAAGCGACACAATTAATTGACAAAATAGAAACAGTTGTTAATAAAGACGCGGGATCCTTTGTCTCGTCGTGGATTGAATCATATTTCATAACTTCAAACGATAGCCGCATTATATTCTCTAGTACACGTTGTCATGTTGATGGTTAACCATACATGTATTGTATGCGTACAATTGCCATTTAATGATTGGGCGTACATGAACCGCTTGTCTGATTTTCATATACACGTGTAAATGCGTAACATTCTGTTCAGACATGCAGACAGCGAGGTAATAAATAACACGGCTTTTGTGTTTAATAAATGTGATAAACATGAACATCCCATAAGGCGAACGGGTCCATTCATTGAACATATTTTAATGCATTTTTCTTAACAATTATGTATCGATTTAAATATAAATAGCCTAACAATTAAATGTTCATAAGTATGCAATTTATTTATATTTGAAGTGGAATGAAACTAATAGCGCATATAATAGTCAATTATTAGACAGTTATATCCCTGCTGAACAAACCTTATTTGTCTGTGCGTCTGTCCGCACGTCCGTCTGGATATCCATTTTTCGGATTTTTTTTCTCCGAGCCATAGCTTTAAAACATCTTAGGCTTCAACATCAAACTTCAAACATGGCTAGCTTGATGTTGGACTGAGTTTCATACCTCCAGCTGCATTATTTACGGAGTTATTCCCCTTTGTCTGGATGACTTTTGAATGGCTATTTTTAGCCAGAGTGCATGGCTAAACGATTATAGATCCCGTAAATGTCATGGATATGTAATTTTTAACACGTTTGTGATATATTCGACCTTTAAAATAACATCTGTCAAATAAAAGATCTATCAATAAACTAATTGATAGATCATTGGTCAACACGTGTTTTAGTTTGAAAGAGAAAAAAATAATAAACGTATATGTCACATACATTTTGATCTAAAACTATTATAAATATTCACTATCTACATCACCATAATAATAAAAATATTTCTCAAAGCTCAAAGACTGTGAGGTCAATCCTTAAATATCGCTAGTAATTTTTTACCAAAATGCACATAATATAGAGTCCTAAAAGTACAAAATAACGGTCATTTTGTTTTGTTCATACATTAAACATTATAAATTTGGATGAAGCGTAGTTGGATTGTTTTTCTACTATGAAACATGACGTGCATACTCTTATACACGTACACACTGCTTTCACAGAGGTGGGATGTCACCAGCCCACATGTCTGTGCAACATGCTTCTCCTTATTAAAATGTAAATTCGCCGTCAAAATATGAAGTGTTGACAGTTCATTTTCAAGCTCGTCGCATAATTTAACATTTACCCCCGTACGTTAAATGACGCTAGCAACGTCTCCCCGTTGCGCGTACGGCGGTAGTAGCTGCAGCAATTTTTCGACTGGACTCATTTAACGTTTAAAGGTCGTGTCCTTCACGTTTAGTGAGTACTAATGATATATTGTGAAGCTCAGTTGTTTACCGTTCCGGACAGTTCGTTCAATATATGAAACAAACGGAACTTCATTTTGTTTTTAATAAGTTTAGCTTGAAGCATCAACATTCATGTGCATAGCTGTTTAAAATATCTTCCGTTGGAATTCAGTGCTCCGAAAAAAAGGAACAGGAGTTTTAAAAGGGGGTCCAGTGACAAACCACTTATTTCAATAAGTGTGTACTAGAAACGCATCTGCGATGGAAAAGTGTGGTATTTGCGCGTACTCCATGTTTGTTTTTGTCATTGTGTGTTCACTTATGATTTCCACCGACGCTTCAGTGGGTATCAACATCACCTACCTGGACGACAACCACGTGTGTCCGCCCTCTCGTGCGCGTTGGCAGGATTTCACCGTGTACCTGGAGACCAAGCCTCGCCTGTGCATGATGTAAGTATTGAGCCCCCACTTAATATTATATCTATATTCAAGCCTCGCTCTGATAAAACGGGGTTCAATGCATGTGCGTAAAGTGTCGTCCCACATAAGCCTGTGCAATCCGCCCAGGCTAATCAGGGACGACACTTTCCACCTCAACTGGATTTCGCTAAGACGAAACTTTCGTTAAACGAAAAATAAAAATTAAAACATAAAGTGTCGTCCCAGATTAGCCTGTGCGGACTGCACAGGGTATTCTGAAACGACACTCTACGCACATGCATTAAGCCCCGTTTTTTCAGAGCGAGGCTCATTTATATCCTTCTACCATGTCTGACTGTGCATGTTGTAAGTATTGACTGCCTTTTAATATTCTATCTATATGTATATCATACTATCATTTCTGACTGTGCATTATGTAAGTTATGACTCGTACTTAATATTATATCTATATTTGTATCATGCTATACGTTTGACAATTCTTATCATTTTAATCAACATCTTTAAGTAAAGTATCACATTTTTATAGTATTATTTAAACGTTAGCACGTTCTTATTAACCCCACATGTAAAAGATTATATAAGACGCCGCAGGCGCGCAGGTCGACATTAATTGTCAAGATTAAAAAGCTAAATCTGTTTCAGCGACTGGACATTAATGTACAAGTTCATTTGTCGGTCACGCGACGGCAAAAAATAATATAAGGATTCATTCATAATGATTTATTGGTAATGATAATCAAGGTCTCACATTGCGTGGTTTGTACAACTTTGCGCATAAAGAATGCTGAGCTCAGTCAATGTTCTATTTTCCAATCTCCTTGATACAATTAAACGGCAATTCATCAACATGTTCAAATGCTGGACAAAAATAACTCAGCACAAAAAAGCACAATAATGTCGTATATATGTACAGCATAATGATAACAACGAACACATGACATATTGAATAGCACGGCTTGCCTATCGTGGCATTCATGTTTTTGCAAGTAGACGCGAAGTGTTCATGTGAAGCAACGAGCACATTTCGTTGACATGAGGTGTTCGTCGGAAGCAAAAAGCACATTTCGTAGGCATACCTACATGTCTGAAACACCCGCTACTAGGTAATGAAATACTAGTATAGAACAGGACAGAACAGACAGTTTATGAAGGACTTATACATAGGTACATCGTCTTTAATACATACAATTATAAATAAACGACAGAGACCTTGACAGAAAGGGCGCCACAATATCACACCTACGCATACTTAACGTTATGTTCGGCTGATAAATAGGCGTTTATTGATCTGTCGGACAGCTTTTTTTTTAAATGACCTCGTTTACTTTTAAGATGATGGACAACACCACATTGCTTGTGTTGGATCATTTTTAATGCATGGACTAGCGTGCACGTACTTAATCGTAAAACGATGCATATTAATATGATTTATACCATGGAATAATACATAATATAATAAATTATGTGCTAAAGATTTTTTTACGCATTTGCAATATTTCCTGTTTCCTTTATGTGGACAGAATATTCGCAATATTTTTTAAACGGAAATAGCGCTAACACATTATCTTAACAAGACGTCTTTAGATGTATTTTAAATGTATTTACGTAAATTTCGTGAGAATTCATAATTTATTATGAAGGAAACGTCATAACACCGTTCATTTGTCGACACGATGACTCGAAACGTCATTCATTTTGAAGGTATTTAGCAGTCGTTATGACAAAAGTATTACATTTTAATTTTACTTAAAACGCTTATGAATATCATTGAAAATGTTAATCATGTAGGAAGACCGTACAAATGATGATACACAACGATCTTTTGAGACTCAGCTGAATGTACGATTGGCAATCAGCCTCTGGTGAATGTACGATGGGCAACCAATACATTCCTGGAGAGTTTATGGCAGAAAAACGATTTATATAAAGAAATAGGCCATGTCCCAATAGGGGTCTCCATGCACCAGCCCCCCCCCCCCCCNTTGCATTTATTTTCGCTTAAAGTTGTCGCTTTTACATTGAATTATATAGGAAAAACATTTAGTATATTGTGACCTCCTATGTAAATGTGCACTGGTGGCATAATAATAGCTAATACCAGTCCATGTATTGGAGAAAGATTCACCAGGCCAGCATGCCTAATACCAGTCCATGTATTAGAGAAAGATTCACCAGGCCAGCATGCCTTCATTGCTGTATTGAATACAGGTGGGTCAGTTCCCTGTATTTCTGTTGTAAACAATAATTTGTAAAGTTGTTTTGGAATAGCAGGACTGTTTGGATTGTGCTATGGGAAAAGATTCCATCCTCAAAATAGTGAATACTTATTGTATTCATGGAAACTATTGACGCTTTGTAGTGAAATATAGAAAAGTGTGTCAGTGTGACAAAATTGATATTTCACTGTTTTTCGAGAGGGAGGGTCCTGATTCTAAACTCAGCTGTAAATGGAATAATATTAATAATGGTTAGTTACTTTCTCTCTACTCTCAATATATTTCATGAAAAACATGTTGGAGCCTTTCATAAAGTGAAAATGTGCGTAACAAAGCTCTGTTTGAAATGTTTTTATATTCGTTGAATTAAATTGGATTGAAATTTCAATTACATTTTGTTTAAACCTCATTTCTTACATGAAACGAACTTTGAAGTATGTAATGTATTGATAATTATTTGATAAGTGCTTGTCTACATATGGAATGAGATATAAAGATACCCTATTCAAATTTGATTGGGTTGTAACTCCTTAGCAAAATAAATATAACAGTTCATGAATCATGTCCTGTATGTTGATAAATTAAACAAAATTCAGGCACAAATGGAATCTTCAGTTGGTTTATTTTGAAGATCTGTTCAAGTGAAAACATTTAAAAGCTGTTTATGAACTGTTCCTTAGGAAAGCTTGAGATGCTCATGAAATCATGAACTGTATTTCACAAGAGTTTATCATGGACTGTCATGAACACTTTAATGTCCCTCAACCATTCATAAAGTGTTCATGAACTCATTGTTAGAAATATTCATGAATAAAAGTTAATGATTCACATCAAAGAACAAATGAGGAGCTGTTCATAAACAGTTCTTTATTGGCTTGATGTGCTCATGAAATCATGAATGCATATCCCAATGGTAAGTTCACTTTAACCCTTTGAGTGCTGGAACCGGATTTTGAAGGTTTTTGCAAACAGTTTGGATCCAGATGAGACGCCACAGAACGTGGCGTCTCATCAGGATCCAAACTGTTTGCTATTCTGATAGTATTCTTTGAAAAAAAATCGAAGAAAATGCTAATTTTAGAAATTTAGCAGACAACATTTTTGCAGACGACAAATATCCCAGCATGCAAAGGGTTAAATATAAATTCATACACCTTTGATTATTATTTAATGAAGCAGGTACAAATCAACCTGCAATCAGGGTTGAAAATCATGAAAATTAGAAAATTGCTTTTAAACAACTTCATTAGTGAATCAAAAGAGCATGACAAATATTCATTCCTGAGGTTACAAAGTTGTCATGATAAGAACCAAAAGCAAGTTATGAGAAAAAAAATGTGCTACTTAAATATTGAAAATCTTCAACAGCAGCACATGATTGACCTGTGAAGTAATATTAAGTTTGAAGTCAACGAATGATGTTTTTGAACGGACATTGATAAACAGCATAAACTTATGTACCTTATACATTATATTTGAATTATAAAGGTACAACAATCTGGAATGTACTATGTGAGTAATAGGACTGGTTTGTAATTAAATTTCTGTTATTTTGATTGCTGCAATTTAATCATATGGAATTGTCAGCCGCAAAATAGTCCAGGATTTAGACATAAACATTAAAAAACATATAATATATATTATGATAATAGCAGTAGCAATAACTAAAGCAATTTTGTGTGTTGTGTGTGCTTTGGAATTTAAAATGAATTGTTAATAATGAAAGCTGGAGTGAAAGTGAATTGTTTAACACACATAATTATGTGAATAAATAAAGTCAATGGCTAGAAAGTTATGATTGGATATGTGATTATATTTAGTGCTTGAACTGGTATTTGGATGGCCTTTTTGCCTGTTTAAATCAGAAACATTGCAAATTGAGTTCTACCTTTAACCCTTTAAGCGCTGGAACCGGATTTTGAAGGCCTTTGCAAACAGTTTGGATCCAGATGAGACGCCACAGAACGTGGCGTCTCATCAGGATTCAAACTGTTTGCTACTCTGATAGTATTCTTTGAAAAAAAATCAAAGAAAATGCTAATTTTAGAAATTCAGCAGACGACATTGAAGCAGAAGACAAATTTCCCAGCATGCAAAGGGTTAAGCCTTGGATGTGTTCTTAAAGAGACTTTCACGAAATAGGAGCTAATTGGGTAGATTAATGATGGTTGAATTAACAAATACCAGAAAGGTATACATCACTGTTTACTAAATACTGGTTTATCATGTCACCAAAATGTTAAAGTTTCACCATTATAAGACTGTATAGTCCGTTTTTTTTAAGAGTGCATAAACGCATGAATAATTTCACAGTGGGTTCAATGGGAATATTTGCATCCCCGACAAGCTGTATAGATTTCTTGATTACATACCTTGTGTATACAGCTTGTAATTTATGATCTGTTATCTGGGTCTTCAATACAGTGGAGCCTCGTTCTGGGAAAAGTGGGCTTAATGCATGCGCGTAAAGTGTCGTCCCAGAGTAGCCTGTGAAGTCCGCACAGGCTACTGTTGTTTGTTAAAAAGGAAGTCTATTCTAAGTGAAAATCCAGCACAGTGTATGGGGAAAGTGTTGTCTGTGATAAGCCTGTGGGGACTGCACAGACTAATCTTGGATGATACTTTACATACGTGCATTAAGCACAGTTTTCCCAGAACAAAGCTATTTTTTAAAAGCTTAGCCCTTAAAATGTACATTGTAATGTGACTATTGGTTAACCTGGTTTTATAACATGGTATTGCTCACTTCTTTATTATATATTTATTTAGACTGAGTTGCTTTAAATGACAACACAAGAAGTAACTGCAGACATATTATAAAAAGAACAGGTTGCAATGAAAATGTAAACAGTGTGATGAAAGTAGTGAACATCTGGATGGAAGACCATGTAATGTAGACATTCTTTTGCAAGTTTGAAATAATTCAGTGTATTTAGTTTTGAAGAGGTGATTGAAGGACTAAGGAATATGCAATGGAACAGGAGGTGAACAATATGTGTTGATATTCCACAGATCTCTCACATCTTTAGAGAGATTTAGTCCACATCTACAGGAAAACTGTACAGAATTCACGAAAGCACTCAGTAACGAGTAGTTTGCTTTTCACTGAGAGTTATACTTGATATCGCAAGAAACAACAACTACAATCTTGGGCTGTTTAAAAAATGTTTCGGAAGAAGCTGTTTAATATAGATATTTCTCCCAAGAACCTGTGCACTTGCTGTTGGACGCAAAAACCTCGACGGAATAGCGATGTCCCAACTGCGAAAAATGGGGCACAATCGTATGGATCTCGTGAACCAATGCATGGTGTCCAGGACATGGGAAGAGGTAGTGGTGACGGGGAATCAAACAGTATGAAAGAGATGGCTGGTAGGTCTATGTCACTTGACGTAAATAAAGGACATTTTGCTTTTTAAGATTGAGTCGCATTCTGGTTAAACTGGACTTATTGCATGTGCATAAAGTGTTGTCCAAGATTTGCCTGTGCAGGCTTATCAGGGATGACACTTTCCACTTTTATGGTATTTTTAGCTTAAAGGAAGTCTCTTCTAAGAGAAAATCTAGTTTAGGCCGAAAGTGTTGTCCCTGATTACCTGTGCAGACTGCACAGGCTAATCAGGGACAACAGTGTATGCACATTCATTACGCCCCATTTTGCCACAGCAAGGCTTGATTTCTCTGTTGCTGGTTATCTGACTTGTTTCACTTTGCTAATAAGTTAAAGGTTTGGAGCTCCTTAATTTGACTTAAATCTGGTTTAAAATCCCAAATACTTTGCATTGACTTTTCCAAGGTGGTGACACCATCTTTTAATTCATGGTTTGTTTGTTTGTATTTGTGTGTCTTGTCTCTTTCATGTGCTTTAGGTCATACTGTTGCTTATTGGTACCTTGCAATAAATAAACAACCTGATGCTTAATTCAAAGATTTCTGCTTTAGCTGGTTTCTCATTTGTTTGTATTTTAATAGATGCCAAATGAAAGCTAGGTCAAACAAGTAGTCTGCTATGTACATGTAGGGGCAGGATAAAGGCTAGTAGGCATGAAAAGCACAAGTTTCTCCGACACCCAGATTTTCTTCTATCGAATAATTTAGCTGTGGGATAAATGGCGAATTATTTCTGATTGTCGGTTTTCAACACTAGTGCCACAACATTATTAGGGATAATAACTGCCTTCCCTAATGATTAAGTATTAAATTATGCATCGCTTTTCTTCCATTATATGAAAAAGCATACACAAATGACAAAAAATTGTAACATGAAACGACTTCCGAAGTGAATTAATATAATGTTAAGTGAAGGGATTGTTTTGAATAGGGTGATATTAAATGTATGCAATATACACCAAATATGTAACATAATCCCTGGCTATGCTATAAATTATATGTTTTTTCTGTAGAGCCCGTAACTTAACCCTTTGCATGCTGGGAAATTTGTCGTCTGCTAAAATGTTGTCTGCTGAATTTCTAAAATTAGCATTTTCTTCGATTTTTTTCAAAGAATACTATCAGAATAGCAAACAGTTTGGATCCTGATGAGACGCCACGTTTTGTGGCGTCTCATCTGGATCCAAACTGTTTGCAAAGGCCTTCAAAGTCCGGTTCCAGCGCTCAAAGGGTTAATAAACAACCAGAGCTTTTTCTTACCATTTTGAGAATATGATCTATACCTGTGAAATTGGGTAATTAATCGTTCATTTACTATAAATTGAGAAAAAAATTATATTGTTTAATTATTTACTTTTGAACAAACATAGATTAAACTTACATAAATAAAGCAGATATCCTTAGCATAAACAGATCAGTTAAATGGCTTTTACAACTTCAATACTCTGTATTTCTACGCGTTAACAGATCTATTTCCAAACATGTGAAAGTTAAACCATCAATTGGGAATTTTGGATCTGGGTTTGGGAAAAAAAGATTTGCGAATAAAATATGACTGAGTTACAGCTATTAAATCAGCCAAAAAAGCTTTTACAACCTCAATATTCAGATTATAATAACAGAATATCTCCCTCTGAAATATTTTAAACATTCATGATGATTTGGATACATCTCCCATTGAAGACATTAGAAGACCTTAGCACAGGTCTCTTGGGAGTGCAGATTTATTTGTTGTCAAAAATTGATGTTTATGAAATTTTCTTAGTTATAGTCACGAGTTGTGTTATTTTCATGCGAGAGTTTTAGTTAAACTTGAAATAATGTTTTCATGCCAAAATTGGCTTTTGACAAAACATTGGTTGGATATTTTGAGTGTGACACCTTAAGATTGTCATTCAGTCACACGGTCCAATATAATAATCATGATATAGCCAGATCAGAAAATAAATTGTCAGATCTCTAAAATATGTAAAACTTGAGCTTATTTTCATATTATTTTTTTTTTAAGTGGGACTTGCTGTGTTTAATATGGACATCATATTATAGTCCAGGCCTCGACACTAACGGTGTCCCGGGAACCCGAGAACACCAGATTTTGGCGAGGGTCACCAGTTCTTTCAAGATGGGTGATCCTCCGGGAACCCTAAATTTATAGAACCACTTCGTATTGATTGACCAATTGACCGTTATTAGTGTATTTTTATGCCCCCGGTAGGGTGGCATATAGTGATCGCACTGTCCTTCTGTCCGTCCGTCTGTCTGTCTGTCCTTCTGAAATTCCGTCACACTTGCGTTTAGGTTTTGAAAAATGGTCATAACTTTTGCAATATTGATCATAGCAACTTGATATTTGGCATGCATGTGTATCTCATGGAGCTGCACATTTTGAGTGGTGAAAGGTCAAGGTTATCTTTCAAGGTCAAAGGTAAAAAAATAATCAAAGCGGCGCAGTAGGGGGCATTGTGTTTCTGACAAACACATCTCTTGTTAATATCTCGGACCAGTTACTATGTGGTACATGCGCAAAGTATTCCGATTACGCGAAGGGAAGTAACTTGTGGTCGANTATGTGTTCTTGCCCCTTGAAACCCAGATATAGACACCAAATTCATCAAATTTGAGTGGATAGTTACATAGTTATGATCATTTACAGGTTTTGGTGGCCATCTTGGCGGCCATTTTGGACGCCATGTTGGATTTGTGTGTAATATAATAAACTTAAACAATGTCTGATGATCTTAATGTGTTCTTTGGCCCTTGAAACCTATGTAAAGCCACCAAAATAATCAAATTTTAGTGGATATTTACATGGTTATGATTATTTATAGGTTTTTGCGGCCTTCTTGGCGGCCATTTTGGACGCCATGTTGGATTTGTGTGTACTATTGTAAACTTCAACAAGTTCTGATGATCTTTATGTGTTCTTTGCCCCTTGAAACCTAGGTATAGACACCAAATTCGTCGAATTTGATTGTATAGTTACATAGTTATGATCATAAATAGTATTTTTTCCCCGATTTTGTTAGTTTCTCATTAATATTCGTGAATATGCAAATGAGATAAATATATAATTTGGTCTTTTAAATAAAGCACAATGTGAAGCCTTTGTTTAAACACTAATTTGTTTGTATTACGATAAGATAAAATATAATAATGATGTGATATAGTCGCCCAGGTCCGTTTTCCAATTTTGAGTGGCGGTTGCCATGGAAACTGGTTGATATGAACACTTTCAAATAAGTTTATCTTTGAGGACAAGTGAAAAAATTTACTTATTTGAGTTACTGAACAACTTGGTATAGGTGAAAATTAATCCCAGGGGAGATGCATGGAGACCCCTATTAGGACATGGCCTAAAACCGATTGTTCTTATTTGAAAATACGGAAATTAGTGTTTAAAATCCACGGGTTATACCAGCCAATTACATATCATCTATAGGTCAGTACTCGAATAACGGTAAATACACTATGTATATGAAGACACATAACTGATGTGAAACGATTCGTTGCTCTGAATATGGCTTGTGCTCGTCAAAAGTGGCTTTATATATTCTTCTCTTGGTCTATTTTAAAGGGACACACAATTTATATAATAAATAAAATAAAAAATCACTACTTATTAGCACACGTAAAAAAATCCCTAGAAATGATTGTTATATCAAAATGACAATGAATAATTCCTTCAAACTCGAGTTCTTAAGAAACAAAACTTATGTGTCGGTATTTTCCAAATAACCCACGAAAAACGTTATCAACGGTTTATTATTTGATCTTTTTGGATTTAGTGTCGATATATTAAGAGATGTATTGAACATTTTAGGTCAAAAGTAGTGTTATTTCGCTTGTTTGAATTTAATGTATGCTTTATTTTTTTGTTTTTATGGCAATGTTAATGTTGTAATTTTGCCAATTTATGAACATAAATATGTTGTTAAACCAAGAGTCAAAATTATGCATGTATAGAATACATTTTATTATGTTAGTATTTGTTAACAATAATTGAAACTAATATACAATAGCGTATCTTTTAGAAACGACTTTTCTTAAAGGCGTTTTAATTGTGTTTTTCGCTGACAGATTTGTTCGTCTGCTTATGTCTCTTTATATCGGTGTTCATTACGCAAAATGTTCTCTGTTTTTGCATGTTCTAGCACAGTGTACAATGACAGCTTTCTTCTTTTTCTACTATTTCTAACTTTAATTTAATGTGCTTTTATTGCAGTCATTGTTTTGACAAAACCTGACGTTTTGCTTCCCCCAAATGCTCATCACTTCCTATGAAAAATATTTTGACATAAAACATTGTTTTTCATTTTAGAGCTGTTTCTATTTTAGAAAGGTGATGCGACATATGTTGGAAAAAAAAAACTTAATCACACTGTAGAATTCTCCGTGTATTAAAAACATCCGATCCTAAGCGCCTTTTTAATGCATCTCAAAACAGAGGTGGCGCCCGTGATTAACGACCGTGTTGTTTAGACAAAACTGGACGTTTTGCACACCCATATGCTCATCGCTTCCTGTGACAACCATTGTTTTCCATTTCAGACAGGTGACCTTCAACGCTAGGTACAAGCGGGAGGCTATTTATACCAACACGTGGTGGGGGCAGTCTGTGGACTACGTCTACACGTATGTAGCACAGTATATACGCAATTATTTAGTGTATTTGAGCCTCGCTCTCTGAAAAGGGTGTTTAATGCATGTGCGTAAATTGTCTTCCCATATACGCATGTGCAGTCCGCACAGGCTAATCAGGGACGACACTTTCCGCTTTTATTGTAGATTGCGTTTAAAGGAAGACTGTCCTTGACGATACTCCAGTGTAAGCGGAAAGTGTCGTCCATGATTAGCCTGTGTGGACTACACAGGCTAATCTGGGACGACACTTATCGCACGTTCATTAATCCCCTTTTCACAGAGCGAGGCTGTTATGCAAATATTTAGTTTCTATCTTCAACTGCTGCGTTTGTGATTCGTTAATTAGACAATGCGTGCGTTTGTGCAATACTAGTATTATAATTTTATTTTTTTTCTTTGAAACAGAGTACACCAACTAGTGTTTACTTTTAAATTAACCATTGCAACTACATTGCAACGTGCTTACTGTGCACATATAGTTCTAAAACAATTGAACTTGGATACTGGTATATCACGCCTCAGTGTCTATAAAGCGCTCAAGAACATATAAGTGGTCTCCTTTTCCAGTGGTGATATAGGGCGTTATCTTACAGAAAAGAAACATCATTTTATTTTATGTAATGCTTTGTCTATAAACTGTACTTGGCAGAAATTACCTGAATTGCTCTTCCGTACTGAATTAAAGAAAAAAAATGAACAGAAAGTGATAAACGTGTATTTATTAAATATCATAAACGCATACATGTTATAAACTATGTTAAATTGCATAATAAGTGATAACTATGAATACAAGTACCCTTAATAAGGCTCAATTGGTCGTTGTCGGCTCGGGTACTACTTAAAAGTACCCCGGGTACTCTTAAGTATATAAATATGTACCCCTGGTACGGAAAATACGCCTAAAGGCACCCGACCACACTCAGGGGCACTTTTAAGTATATTGTCCGTACCCCCGGGTACTTTCTGGTATACTCAAGAGTATCCGGGGTACTTTTGAGTAGTACCTGAGTCGACAATGACCAATTGAGCCTTACTAAGATACTATGAACATATATCCTCTACACTGAGTCTGCATGCCGTGTACTCTATAGATATCTTACCCCTTAACTATTGACATTTTATTCTATATATTACCTACTCATTTGCAATAGTTTGAAATACCTTTTTATAAAGCTGCATGTGATTCTTACTTTATATTTGAGCCTCGCTCTGGGAAAACTTGTATGTGCGAAAAGTGTTATCCAAGATTAGCCTGTGAATTCCGCACAGGCTAATCAGGTACGACACTTTTCGCATTAACTCGATTTTAGATAAAAATAGACTTCCTTAAAACTAAAAATACAATAAAAGCGTAAAGTTTCGTCCCTGATTCGCCTGTGCGGACTACACAGGTTTATCTGGGACGACACTTTACGCACATGCATTAAGACCGGTTTTCACAGAGCGAGGCTTATTTGGATATTTTTAAACGAGTGATGTAACTAACGCATGCACACTTTTACCTGCTGAGGGACATTTGTTGTTTTTTAGAACGTACAAGGTCAAAACGGCTCGAGCTGCTTTCAGTTATGTTTCTCCAATTAGTGATATATTACATAAACTAATTGCATTGACAATAGCTATTAAATAAGATCATGTTACGTGATAAAGTACATTCGTTAAATGCAACCTTAATAATGTACACCAATTAAACCAGTTCCAGTATGGCAATGTGTGTTGTTTTTTTTATCGAATTAGTGTCATTTTATGATTATAACACTTTCTGTGTGCTTTAATAAAAGTAGAAATCTTCATACTTACCGCTACTCAAATTGATTTGCATGTCATTCCAAAATATATTTTTTCCATGTATATGCATGCTAACGTTTCTTTATTGTCATTATGTACAGCGCTCACAGGTTTAGTAAATAATTGAACGTGTTATGTACATCTTTGCACCTGATCGGATTCTTCCAGAAACAGCAAAACAGCAAACATATTGTTAATTTACATGAACCAACGTATCGGGATTGACTTTAACAGTCCGATTAATGAAATCAGTTGACGACATATGAGCCGCGTCATGCGAAAATGGGTCTTATGTGCCATACAAGGCCAGCGTTTCTATAGAACAGCCTGCGCAATTGCGCAGTCTGCTCGTGAGATTCGCTTTCCGCTATAAAGTCACGCAAGGTTTGTGATCTCATAAGCCAACAGGGTAGCTCCTGACCAGACTGCACGGATGCGCATGCAGGGCTGAAGCTACTCTAGCCGCATATATGGCATTATACCTATTTTCGCATGAAGCGGCTCATAGTGCAGCGTTACTATGGCAATCTTTGGACCATGTGTTTCTTTTTAAGTACCGCTTGTAGAAGTAATACAGTTGGTCACACTTTAAGAATAAATGAAATGCATCTCGTTTGTTCTGTAAACAAGTAACTCATACCGTATATTACCATAACACGGCATTATATATGATAACCATGCACATAAAATGCGATTGTTACCCAGCACACATCGCAATTCAAGTATAGACCTCTGTTTCAGCACGGTGTATGACCCGGAGGTCAACTTTATGGACGCGTACAACCCCGCCGCTAGTCGGTCTGTTCAACGTACCGTGAAGCCATTTTAATTCAAACACGTGCGTCTCATTCGTAGAAAAAAATGGGGAAGAACACGTCGTACAAATATGTGTAACCTAGAAAACGCTTGCTTCAGCAGCTCTAAAGCAGCGAGCGTTTGTTTCGAAATCTTTCAATTCTGCGCTCGGCTGAATAAACTAATTGTGCATAAACAAACAAACCGACTCTTTGAGTTTTTGTTCAGCGCTTCAGCGTTTGTTTCGATATCTTTCAATTCTGCGCTCGGCTGAATAAAACTTCTGTGTAAACACAATCAAACAAACTATTAGAGTTTGTTTCACGGTGTCTGCATTCGCGACAGGTGCTGATTGCTTCAGTTGTCGTTTGCGAAATTAAGCTTTTCCTCCTCGCGGCTTTGCGTACTTTTTAATAATTTGTCGTTGACCTGTTTTCGTCGACTGTTGCTAAATATGTCACGGAATGTTAATAGAATTTTCTCGTATAATAGTTTAAGCCTAAGCTATTTTGGGGATATATTTTTCTATTGCGTTATTTATGCGAGCGCCATTGTCAGTGCGGTCTTGCTCGTTGCATTACTTTTGTCAGAAAAAAAAATTACTGTAAAATCATTATTAATCGTGGGACATCAATTTTCGCTGATTTTGTGGGTTGACCGATCTATGAATTTAACACAAACACATCCGTAAATGACCGACGTAAATACTCGTTTTTTTTTTCAAAACCAGAAAACCACGAATTAACGTGTCTACGAAAAGGTCATTTGTTGAAAAACCACAAAATTTCATACCGACGAAAATAAATGATTTTACAGTATGCTATGTTTGGTGGCTTGTGTTGATATTTTGAAAACAGATCTTGTCGCTTCATGTAACTGTCACACAGAGCCGTTTGTGTCTTTACCATGGGGACCATTTGTTTTCTGGAATACAATAAAATAGCAATTAAAAAGGATACGTCTATATGTTTCGGGTATTGCGGTCAATGTTAAGACGCTTGCTTTTGTCCCGCCATTTATTTCGCATGCCTTAAAACATAACTGCCTAATATATTAGTATATCCGAAGGATTAAAATCATTAATTTATGTTGCAATTGCGCAAATTGCCTTTCGTTTCATTATACGTAGCGCTATACCAGAATGCATGTTTTGCATGTTGTTACGATTTTTTCTGGTGGCTTGTTTTATGAATGTTTGGGTTTTTGGGTAACTATTGTGTTTTAACCATAATAATAATACAGGTTAAAACAACTTTATTGTATATGCTGTTCATTTTGGGGAAGTCTAGTAAAAGTGCAAATTCCATAACCTGTATCACAAGAAACAATTTGTTTTCAGTTCACATTTATATATAAGATCTTTAAAATTAACTTATGTTATTAAATAATTTATAAGTGCATCATACTGCTTGTAGTGGCACGTGTTGTGTGATACGTGGAATGCCACGTGGAATTCAGTATCAATGTATCGTCTACGTTTTCAACATGCTACATAATTGGTGCGAAACATGTGGTCGCTGAGGAGATAGTGTACTTCATTCCAATATGTCGTATTTTATGAATGAAACATCTATCATTTTATACACTCTGACAATATATACGAGTTTCGTCCCACATGCGTGGGCATTACAACAAGGAGAGGGACTGGCCGTTTGCTAGAATTAAAAATACCTCACAGGTTTGGCCCAATAATGGCAACCTTGAATGTCACTTACCTTTCATTGAGCCTCGTTATATGAAAACTGATCCTACTACATGTGCGTAATCAGGGACGACACTTTCCGCCTAAAATTGATTTTCGTTTAAAAGAGACTTCCTATAAACGGAACATTCCCTAAAAGCGGAAAGCGTCGTCCCTGATTAGCATATGCGGACTGCACAGGCTTATATAGAACGACACTGTACGCACATGCATTAAGCCCAGATTTCACTGAACGCGGCTCAATTAGTCGATTGCTCTCTACAGTTCTAAAGTGAAACAGAGTTTGGGAAAAGCTAGTTTAGACGTGCTGTTTTACCATTCTTATTGTTAGGTGTATATTGTACATTGTAAAATTTCACATTTATATATTAAATTTGTATAATCCAGAGCAAGTATTTATTATCATCACTTTAGACATTTCTTGATGACAAAGAATGGGCAAAAAGAAACTTGAAAATAAACAAGCTACACAAAACGCTTAACACATAAATGCATTCAATTTTTGTGTAACTGAAAAAAAATAAAATACTGCACGAACTTTTCTTTTTCTGCTTCTGTAACATGTACTTGTGAACAATTTTGAAAGACACAATTAAGGCATATGAAATAGCTGAATTAAACATTTCAATGTTAGTACCCGGTAGTAATTATTTGGACACCTACTGGATCTAATACAAACGTGGTCATTGTTTTTCCTCTGCAGAGTCATATATGAACCGGAATGGAGGATGGTTGACCTTCACGAATCATGGCAAGGAAGTTGGTATTCATGAACGCCTACGTCACAGATATTGCGTCATCAGGAGCATCACATGATCAGCATGACGTCATTTCCGCTGCATCATTTAGCAAGATTATTAAAACAGATTGGTGATGGAGTTTGGAAAGAAAACTGTTTTTGCTGAATACTATTTACTACAATGTCTAAAAGATTGCTTCAGACTTTGCTCGAACTACTTTTTTTTTCCTACGTTATAGCCACGTCTGTAGAAAATGACTGAAAAACAACATAGATTCTGCCTCATTTTATTACACATTAATATTCAAATAGTGTACCACTATTATAATTTCACTGCGAAACATATTTAAATACGAAAAATACATTTTCTATGAACTGTATTCACTGACGGATTATGCATGAAATGTTCAGTTTATGTCCCTTTTTAGGGATGCAGATGATGTCTTCGCAATGTTTTGCTTTCTGCTTGAATAATCTCTATATTGACTGACGGTATAACACCCCATGTAATAAACTAGCCTCTATCCCACCTTGTTGAATAAACCTGTCGCGTGCTATTTTTAGATCATTTGTGGGTCTTTCCAAAAAAAGGAGAATCTACGTTTGTCAACTGCGGAAGAACAAAATCGTCTAAAAATGCGATATTTGAACATCATTAATGTAAAAATGGAAGAAATACTAGGATAAATAGAATAATATGTGAGTTTTGGATAAAGATAAAGTTTATCATGCTCGGCTCGAACCATGGTAGCTCTCAGCTAGCCTCGCGCTACCATGGTTCTTTGCCTCGCATGATAAACTTGATCTTTATCCAACACTCACATATTCTGCGATTTCGATTTGTAAGATATGTAGTTTCTACAATTTGCCCCCAATTTAACATTTTGTATCATTTCATTTTTTTTCTAATAAATTCCATTATAGAATGTGTCTGTAAATGCTATACTTCTGGTTCTTGTTTAATGGTATTACTATTATAGCAAAATATTCGGTTATATACGTGTATGTTTGTATATAAAGCATTGTATAACATTATTACATATGTTAGCCGTAACAAACGAGTGTCAATAATTTAATAATTTTAAATTGATTGATATTGGTTACATTTCGATAAAACAAACTTAAGATTTCTTTACTTATACGAAGATTATTTCTGCTGTTTCGATTCTGATTAGTTAGGCTTATTAAACCATGTATATTTATTTTGTTTTCTTAATAAATACGTAAAACTATAAAATACGATCGTCGTGTATCGTTGTTGATTATACCACAGGGACTCGGCATTAGCTGCCCCCCCCCCCCCCCCCCCCCCC